>VZRN01005839.1:2958769-2972462 GCA_013397935.1 Dasyornis broadbenti | reverse complement strand
AAAAAAAAAAAAGCAAAGAAAAGGAAAGGAAAGAAATAAACCTTTGGGGGTTTTTTAAATCATACTAACATTAAATTTTATGTGGTACTCCCTTACTATGTTTGTTTACACAAGACAGAAAAATTAGTAAGAAAGTCTCCAGAAACTAATGGTCTCTCAAGAAAAATTACACAGGACCATATTTATTCTGTGCATTCAGAGTTTAATTTTTCACTTTGGCTTCTGTAACAATTGGGTCAGAGCTTATGAAAGGTTTTTTTCTCTGAAAAATGGATGGCATTATAAAATCAGAGGTCTTAGAGGCACTAATCAAATCCTTGCACTGAAGACTAACTGCATCTGTAGTAACTCCACATTATCTCATGTCTCTACTGTCTCTAGAGATCCTAACCCACAATACTGGAAATACTTAAAAAAAAAAATATGAAGTTTATAATAACCAGGAAGAATAGATATCAAGAGCCTGAAAATTTAAGAGGATTAAGACTGCTTTTGCAGAGACCCTCCTGAACAAAGCCTTTTATTCATATTACATATCTGTAGCAGAGCATTACCATTTGCTGGAATTCTTCTTGGCTGGATATTTTTATCTAATAAAATGCTCCAAAGTATTTCCTCCCTGGATAGATACCACAGAACGTTACACTGGGCCATCACACTGTAACTGAGGATGTACCATGCAAAACAGGGTACTTAGCTGTTTGGTTTTCCACCATTTTACTTGCATCTCACATCAGGTTTCAATAACCAACAACTAAATTATTCATCTGCTTCATATGCTCAAGTGCAGAGCCATGGATACTCCTATTGAGTCTACATATGCTGGAAAAATGGTGCAAACTGAGAAAACATTTGCTGAACCCACCCTGCTTTCTATCTCATACAACCCAGGGGCTGAAGAGTGAAGGGATATAAAAAGAAACATTTATGTTAAGCCATCCATTAGCTTCACTCACCTGTGCAACCCCTTTAGCTGTGCTGCAGTTGTTACTCAGAAGAGCAGGGACGTGCCTAATAGTAAAGCATCTTGGAACTTTTCCTTTCGAACAGAAAATTTTGTGGTATTAAAAAAACCCCTAAACTTTATTTTTTGTTTTGAAAATCTCTGACTAAACCCATTTGTTCCTGGTCAGGGATAGACAAATGTCTCCCACCAAGGATACCTGGAAAACTAGCAAGAGAGACATTGTAGAACAATGTTGGGACCTGGAACACGATGGCATTGAAAGTAAAACCATCAAAGAGAAAATAAGTTTTACTTCACAATTTGAAGTGACCTTGTGTACTGCATTCGCAACACGATGTTCTCTCAGTTTGGATAAGAAAATTATGTGTGATTCACAAAGAAACATTTTGAGCATAGTTGTGCTCGTCAGACTCTGGATTTATGGATCTGGCAGCTCTTCCACTGTAAACACCAATGCTGAGGATCAAATCTCTGCTGTGAAACACTCCTGCAGAACAAAACATCACCAGAAAGCACCACAGGCAGGGCTTGAGGACAGTAATTTTTCTCACTTTCCTAAAACTCTCTTAAGTTAGTTCTGCTTTTTGTAAGGTTATGTGAAGTTCAATAGAAACAGAAAGAATAGCAAATTAGGGTACTCAAAAATACCTCAATGATTTTGAGTTGCTACCATCAAAGTTAATTTAAGGTGTTTTTAATAATGAGTTGCTTCATGACACAGACTAGCATCTTTTATTAAAGGGATCTGAAGTGGTTTTATTGAGGCTGAGGCTCAGACTGGCCTTTGTACATTTGCATGGAAAAGGAGTCCATGGAGCATAAGTGTAGGGTGTTTTTTGGACGACTAGATGAAGAGTAACAATATCCCTGGAATATTCCACTTAAGACCCATTGCCATTGGTTACCTAGTGAGAAATGTTAGAGTCCCCTTCCATGACCATTTGCCCTGGCAGCAAATCCAGTGAAACCACTCCAGCCATTCTTTTCTGGACACCATTCCTCTCCCCTGCTCCAGTCCATGGCCCCTATTTGCTACTGGCCAGGGGAATTGCAGGCTTTTTCCTTATGCAGGTGGTCTTAGGGATCCAGCTCTCATCACATGACAGGAAGCTGAGGGGTGCAATACATCACCATGTGGGGGTTTGGCAGAAGAGATCAGGGGAGCAAGGACAGTGGAAGTTATGATCACGAGTGGTGACGCTGCCTTGAAGTACAGCCCAAGATCAGAAAACCTTTCTTCTCCCTTTCTCTAAAGCTCTCTGCAGAGTCTGGGGCAGACCCCTGGCCTCCCACAGAAGTGGATGGGGTGCTATGCAGCTTCCAGGCTCCACTGCAGAGTGTGGAGAGATTATTTTAGGAAACTGAAATGTTTCCATCTCTGGAGGTCTTTGAGAACCGGGCGGATAAGCGGCAGTCAAGAATAGCTCAGTCACAGTTGATCCTCCCTTGGGCCAGAGGGGCAAAGTTGGTGATTTTATATGATTTTATATGATTTTTTCCACTCCTATGATTCCATGGTTGAAGCAAGGCCATGGTCCAACAGGCCACCATATTTAACTAACATCTCATCACCAACACTATATGCAGTTAACCATCATATGCATCTCTGAGTTGGTTTACATTTGCTCTTTCATGCAGAATTATCCTACATCTACAAAGTTACCAAAAAACTAATTTTTTCTTTCATAATCAAAAACTCAGTTCTTACAAAAGCTAGAGGTACTGCTTCCCTCCATAAAAATACCCAGAACTAAAAAATTATGCTTCCATGCCTTACAAGGACAGTGCAAGAGAATTAACACAGTCATATAAGAATAATATGCTGAAAGTGCCACTGATGCTGTAGGTACTTCTGTGTTGGAGAATGGGAGCAGGAGAGAAGGGAATCCTTTTGCCAGCACCACCCTGCTTGCAGGGAATTTCTGCCTCTGCACCACCATCCATGGAAAAAATATTTTTATTGTTGATGGACGGGAAGCCCACAGCATCTATATAAAGGCAATTAACTCCTGCAGCATTTCTGACCCTCAGAGGGGAAGAGACCTTTTGACTTTGCCTTTTGGGGAATCTGCAGAAAGATGGCTCTGGTCAGCTTTACATTGCCTTTGGGACTGATGCACACACCCTGTTTGATAGAAGGGGATCAGATAATTATGGGGAAAACCCCTTGGGGCAGAGGAGTAATCTGACTATCTGTTTGATACTGCAGTGTGGATGTTCAGACAGAAAAAATATTGCCAATCATCTAGCTTACATCTCTGTTTCACATTACTTTTGGGGTATGGCGGGTAGTGCTTTGGGGCAATGACCAATGGACTTGAAATTAAAGTAATGTTCAATGTAGTTTAATCAGACATAGTGGCCACTGTAATAGAGATTAAAATGAAAAAACAGTGTTAAATGGAGGGTGGTTAAAACCTAGGACATGCTATCACTTTTTCCACTACAAGGTTTATTTGCTGACACCACAAAAACACAATCTGGGGTAGTTTCCAAATATATTTATTGTTTCTGGAAATCAGATTTAAAATACACAGTAATGAAGATAAAAAATCAAAGCAACACTTTATCCCTCAAGAAATCTGTCAGCCACTACATAACGGAAGCAGACCATACCGTATGAAACAGAAAGTGATGTCATAAACATTCATCAAGAGATCTTTTCCCCTGTAGTAATCTGGTATTGAACAGTATCAATGTCACACCATCGACCTGAAGAGCGTTTAGTCTGATCCAACCGGACAGTGCTTCTGCTCTCATCACTCCTGACCTCACAGTCACAAGCTGACAGAAGGGTTGGCTTTAACCTGCAATTTTTGTCACTGAGAAGAGACCGCTAATGAACAAAGGAGGTACTAAATTCTCAGCCTCCAGCTAGAAGGACAGCTTGGATCTGTGCTGGTGCTGGTGGAGAGTGAACCTTCCCAGGTGACACGGACAGCTCTGCCCACACAGGGAATGGACTTGAGGACACCCACTGCCCTGCTGGTGGGCTTGCATGCCATGTGTGCGCCCATATGTGAAGAGCTTGTGCTAAGAAAAGCCTGCCAGGCACAGATCATGTCTCTAATGCAGCTGAGAGTCCTCTGGGAATGCCCCAGTCCCACATGTGGCTTTTCCGGGAACAGGTTCAGGTCACTAGTGATTGTTTTTGAAAGTAAATTTTGGTAATGTCCACTGCAGTTTTATTATCATGTAGTGTCCATGTTAATTGCTCATGCTCTTAATGTAGCAATTTGCAGGTTGTTGGATAGAGTGGCCAAAGGCATTTACTGAGCTTGTGTGTGACGCCACTTAAATCTGAGGACAGATCTGAAAATTAGGAGGAGAATTATACCAAAGGACTGGTTTTAAGTTCTATGCCAGAGGGTTCATATTTTGCTGGAAATACTTTTTCTTTTTTTTTATGCTTCAATTTTTTTTTTTTTTTTTAATGCTACCAGGATCAGGCTCAAACCTGTGCTAACAATTGCAGCGAATTTTACAATTTCTAATTCAATGAGAAACAAGCTACAGGGTAGCACTCATGCTGTTACCAGGACTGGCTTGCCTCAGAGGGTGCTGCCACGCCTGGAACATGCTGCCCTTCTCTGCAGCAGTATTTCTCTGAGACATCTCTGGTCCCCAAGCCATTGCCTCTGCAGCATCAGATGGAAGTTACTTATGAACCACTCAAAGGACAAAGCCCCCTTTTGCCTCCCAGTCTCAGCTTTTGCCATCACCCGCTCCCCCATGGAGCCAGAGGAGCACAGCTGATGCTCCTCTCCATGGCCTAACAGACCTGTGCCTGCTTTTGAGTCTATGTGTTTTGAGAGACTTTGACTCCTGTTAGGCTAAACCAACCCTACATGCTCCAAATTGTCTTGCTGGTTCCTGGAAGGACATATTGAAGTTCTTGATTGCGTTTTTTGAGGACCTATCACCTTTAAGGAGTATTTTCAGCTTGTTTAGTCTTGCAGCCAGAGCCAGGCCAGATAAAGAGGGACTCATTTCCGTCAGCATTATCTCCATCCCTCCCCACCACCACATATGGGCAGGCAGGGGAGAGAGGGGTCAGCCCACCGACCCAGCAAGGGGCTACAGGCACACTGATGAGGCAATAACTCCTGATTTTGTCCAAAAAGTGCTGATTGATATGGTAACAGCTTAGGTTAAAACTCTTGTGATTATTTTGTATTCATTTTTCAACCAAACACTATATTTTTGAAAAAAAAATGCTTCCTTTCCCCTCATTCCTTTATCCTCCTTGCTATCTCTGGGTGTCACTGATTTTCATTGCGTCCTCCTATCTGCCATTTGCTTCATCTGTCTTTGGAGTCCATAACCATCATCCCTGTGTCTCTTTTGATTTCTGCCACTCCTGACTCCTTTGCCTCTCTTTCCTCCTTGCTTTATCTTCTCCTTAATTTCTCCTTCCTTCCCTCTCATGAGATGCACAAAGATTGATTTCCAGCTGAGCGAGGCATCCCACAAAGGGAAAGTAAACCAGGGAAATATTTCTTCTGAATTGTTCTGAGTGGCTCATCTCACTGCTCTAAACTATTGAGGTAGAGAAAAAAAAACAGGGCTGCAAGTCCAGTCTGTGACATGTAAAATCTAGGAAGCCAAGTGGCCAAATGGAAAACTCTGTTTAACACTGATCTTCAGTGATTTGTGGTCACCTGCTGACTACTACAGTCTCTTTCCTCTTCTGGTACTGAAATCTTCTCCAGATGTTTTCCTCAGCAAACCTTCTTACTTTGCCAGTCTGCTCTAAAGACTTTATAAAATTGTCTCCCTTTTGTTTTCACATCGCGTTTTCTCAGCCTTGTGTTCTTTAGTTCTGTACTGGAAAAAAATCTAGCATTCTGGCATCCAATTACTAATTCTGGTGGAGCTAGACGTTTTTGTAAACATGGCTGAACGATGCATGTTGTTCTTTGTTCAGGCTCCTTTATGACCTCTGGCAAGCTGCTCATCCAGTGTGCCTTGGTCTCATCACATCAGGACTTCCAGATTTTCTTACTTTTTATTTGAGGGAACTGAAGTTTTAAAAGACAAGGGAGTAATACAGTATTATTATTTTTATCCTTTGCCTGCCCCTGTGTTTTTCCTGCTGCCTAGCTTCCATGCAGCTGTTGAACATTTAAGAAAAACATGTCTCCCACTGAGCAAGTTCCCTACAAATGTGAATTGAGCTTCAGGCAAGAGGAAATGTGAGTCCTGAGGTCACTCCTGAAATCAAGCTCTTGCCTGGCTGCACATAATTCTGCTGTTGTGTTTTAAGGGTGATTTATAAAAAAGTAGTATATATTTTCCACAAAGAGCATAAAAAGAAACAAATACTGGTGATCATGAGATGATCATATGATCCTTCAAATCTCATTTTTCTGGTATTTTCAGTCGTGCTTTTCAAGTCTGCAGCTCAGATCCAAGCAGAGAGGGGGAGGATGTGGGATTACGGAGAGAAGATGACCTGCTGGTGCTGACCAGAGTTAATATTGAGAGGCCCCTGTGCACTCTATGCTGATGGCTGGAGAAGACTGAACTTTTCCTTCCACTTAAAGATGCTGGAGCTACACCCCCTTGTTCAGCAGGGAGTAGTATTTCTGTCAGATATGAAAGCAGCTTCTAATCTGCTCTGACCTTGGCAAGAAATTCAAGTCCAAATGTAGTAACATAGAAGCTGACAGGTCAGCCTGAAGAATTTGAAGTGGGAGAGGCTTCCTTGCCTTCTTTCTTTCTGTCTTTCTCTCCTTCTTTCACTTGAAAACTTATCAAGGATCACTTCAAGTGCAATGGCAGCCTGACCAGCCCTAGAATTGACACCAGCTGGGTCATTGTCCTTCCTGTTACAATGGAGGTGCAGAGAGTGTTTACTGGCTGGGCTGACTATGTGCTACTATTGTTATAAATGCATAAAGATGGAGACCCATCAAGAAAAGCATTTTACCTTTTTGTGTGTAAAAATTGAAAAAGTTGATCTAAATCTTTTATCTGTAGGTGATGCCTCACTGAAAGGCTCCTGTCTCCACACCAGGCTCTCTGCTTTTTGTTTTCTAGGACACAGACCCACACAGAGGTTGGAGATGGTTCTCACTTGTTCTTACTGCTGCTGAAGATTTCTGCCCATTAGGTGTTAGTGACTTCTTCTGCAATGACTAAGACAAAACCAGGACTATAGAAATGACCCATGCTTGCTCTATTTCTTGCATCCTTCCTGCATCTGTAATCTTTTTCTATGTGCCTTGACAACAAAGGGGCTAAAAACGCTTTGAGCTCAAGTCCCAGTTAGGGAATTATTTAAAGGTTTGAAAGATGATGGTTATCTTTCTGGCTATCTTTCTTCTGGTTATTTTTCTGGGAGTGAGCTTATTTTTGATCACACTGGCAGAAAGTTAAAAACTTCTGGTTAAAATTTTGGGTGCTGCTTTGTACTTTGTCAGTCAAGTGATCAGACTAGAATTTCTATAGATTGCTCACAACAAAAATTATAAATGATGAATGACCAAGGGGTATTTACTGTTTGTATCACTGAAGAAACCAGTCTTTTGAGCTCCAGCAGACCCCTGTTGTATTCGGCATTATATCAGCCACAACCAAAGCACTTTCCTTGCATCTGAAAATTTACAATTGCATTACAAAGCAGCAGAAACAGCAGATGTTGTGGCTTCCCCTGTTCAGTGGCCGCAGCCCAGGAAAGGAAGAAGGCATTGCCCACCAGGGGACTACCCGATGGCTCTGCACCCCTGGGCATGAGGGGCTCACTGGGGAAACACCTCTGCTGAGAGGGACACTGGACCACTCTGCACCTGAACACGCCCTGCCAGCCTGGGCTGACAGACACCATGCAGGTGAGAGGGTCAGGGAAAAGGGCTGTCTCTCAGAGGTGAAACCTGATGGGTCTGCAGTAGATAGAGATGGGCCCATGGAGAATAAAGTGAATAATGTTGCTGAGTAATCAGCAATCATAGGTCAGCCACATTGCTACCTATCTATTGTCCCATTTTCTGTAGATGACATGTCAAAGGCATGATTTAAAGAAGATTCTGAAGGATGTTGCCTCCAGTCATCAGGAGCAGCATAGGGCATAGCACAGATGCTCCTCTTTGAAAATCTCAAAAGCAAATGAAGGAGCTGGGTAGCCATGACCATTGTCAGTACTGAAAGATGGGTTATAAATATGATGGGGTTAGATGGGAGAGCCAAAGACAAATAAATCATGCTTGATGGAGATCCAGAGGTAAGCTGCAAAGAGACAGGTCATGAGGCAACAGGCTAGGGAAATTATTCTGGGTGGGCACTAGCAGTGCTTGCTCAGGCCAGAGGAAGAATGTGACAGTACTAAGACACAATCTTGGTGGTCTGTGCTTCTTTTTAAACATTTTGCCATTTCCTACATCCAGCAATAAAGGTTTCCCAGGTTGACTGACTCTGCTCGGGGTGGAAGAACGGAGAAAGGATTTCATGGTTTATGTAGTTTCCACACTGCAAATGTCTCCTGGCTCAGCCAGAAGCCACAAAACACAATGAGAAACTGCCAGAGAGGCAAGTAGCCTGGAGAGTGCACAGAGCAGCTTCACATCCTGATCCCTGTTTATGGGGCAGGGCTCCTGAGGGCAATGTGTCTGTCCAGGTGGGCAAAGCTGGGTGCCTTTTAGGGTGGCCATGGGTGTGTCCCCTTGGGGAGGTACAGCCTGCTTGGGTCACCAAACCTTTGGGAGAGGAGATGGGGATACACAGGCTTGGCAAAGACTGCAGGGACAACTGGCAAAGGATGGGCATCTCAGGGTGACAGCCAAGCTTGTGAAGGATGGGGATCCGGCAGCAGCAGTGACTGGAAGCATATTGCTGCTGGCAGCAGAGAGAAGGTGTTTTCTTTACCTACTGATGTGCACACAGGAGGCAGGCACGGGCAGTAGGGGAGTAGGAACAAGAACTCACTTGAACAAAGCCCTAAGCACCCTCATCCAAGGCTGAAGCTCACCCTGTTTGGAGCAAGAGATTGGACTAGATGACCTCTGGAGGACCTCTCCAATCTAAATTATTCTCTAAATCGACTCCAGATTCCAATTTAGTTTTCAGGGTGGTGTTTTAGCACCTGCTGCCACTGAACCCTGCCATTCTTGATAACATCAGTAGTGCCAAAGCATTTCCAAACACTCACTGCACTCAGTCCCAAGCCACAGGGGTTTCTTCCTGAAGACAAAAGAGCCTCACTCACCTGCTGCTGGAACAATGGAGTAATGGCATTAGGGGGACCTTCTGTGCCTCTTTATCTCTCTCCTCTGGGCATTCCTCCCTTGATGAGGAATTTCCTCAGAGCACTGCCTGAAAGGCTTCTTGGGAGAGATGCATTTATCTGTGCAGCAGATAAAACACTGCAGTGGAGGTCACATTCTTCCATCTTTGCCACTGTGACTAAGCTTGCCTGTAAACTGGTGTCCCCTTGCACCTGCACACCACATTATTTTTTCTCCTATTACACTGCATGCCTACCATACTGATAACATGAAACTAAACTACAGCCTGGCTGTGTCCTTCCCCTCCTTAGCTGGAAAGTGGACCACTTGGCATTACAGGCGGATGATGAAAAGCAGTCCTTTGAGCTTATTCCTTCTCTGAAAACTCATAGCATACTTCTTTTTTTTTTATTTTCCCTTCTTTATAAAGCCAAATTTTACTTTGTTTCCTCATTTAAGAAAATAATTTCATCCAGTCACCTTTAAGCTTGAACACCAAAACATTGCCTCCTGGAATCACCAATATTTTGATACGGACAGATCAGAATCTGTCCAATAACCAGAGCTCTTACAGGTTTGCGACAGCACCAGTTGGGCTGTGCCCAGGCTATGCTGTGAATCTTTTCAGCCAAACTCCCAATGGGATGGACCTTTGCAGTCTCTCGCCCCTGTGAAGAGCTGCCCATGGGCAGGGGACAACAGTTAAACTCCTGAAGCTTAACACATCTGTCCAACACCTCCTAGGAATAACAGGGCAAGTGAAGAACTGGTGAGGAGAGAAACCGCAGGGAAACTGCAGAGAAACCACAGGCTGGGTAACAGAGAGAGTAGTAGAAAGGTAGTAGGGACAGGCTGGTACTAGAGAAACGGGTCTCTCGATCCTGAAACAGCTCTGGGATGTCCAACAGTGGTCTCTGGGTGCTACAGTAATGTGCAGTTACAGGCTGAATGACACATTTGCTATACAAATATATGGACTTTACTGTAAGAACCATCAAATCCAAGACTGAAAGTCAATTTCTGCTACTAATGTTATTTTTAAATTGCACAGATGTGTGTCTTTATCCATGAATATGTCTTTTCTGATAGAGATCACATCTGTGATGTGAACACATTAGATGTTCTGCTCCTTTTATCTATCAGTGTGACTTTTCTGGGATATGTGAGCTCCTGGGAAGTAAAGACACAGTCTTCTACCAGCTAAATTTGCAAAATTTATTCCTTTTTCATTATTTCTTACTATGGCATTATCAATGCTGCTTCCAAGAAAACTATTTTTACATGGCTATTTTTGTAATTTTCTTTCTTTTACACTCATCAGTATTTTTTTAGGCTGATACCTATTAGCTCCTTAGGCATATCCATGTATTTCTAACAGCATCCTAGAGTTTCCTGTCACAATGGGACAAAAGACGGGGGAAAAGCTGAAGATTGCAGTAAATACAGCGGAGGTGAAGTCAGAGTACTCTACTCTCTATCCAGATCTAAGGTATGTTCTTGAGAGCTTCCCATTTTGAGAACACTTACACGGTATGTTTCCACTTAGCTTTTATGCCAAAAATATCCCAATGTGGCTCCACTGCTGATAAAGGAAGAAAGAGCCTTCACGTAAACAGGGCTCCAGGCAGCTTCCAGTGCTCCCAGCCACTGTCTCAAACAAACCTGTGAACAGCCAGCCTGGCTCAGATATGGAGGAGCCCCTGGCATGCAGGCTGGGCAGGCAGCCCTGTTCCCCATCAGGGATGCTGGGGACTAACCCTCCTATCCCCACTTTGCTGTTGACTCCCCATCTGCCCCACTGCTACGCAGGACCAGCCAGCAGAGTCAAGGCTGGGAAGACTGGATGGGGAAAAAAATGAATAGGGCAGAAGTCAGCAGGAAAATATTTCATCAACCCAGGCTCACAGGCTGAGACATGTGGTTCATCTCTTCTGAACAAAAGCATCAGCAGCGGTTTCATCAATCACAAATGCTTTTGGAAAAGGAGCAATTTTAAAAGTAAGTAAATTAAGCCCTGTCCGCAGACTTTGCATTATAAATACCATTATGAAAGTTATTCAGGTTTCAGGGGAGTTTTAAAATAATCACGTGTTAGCTGCAATGCTGAAGGATTGTCCTGCCATTTGGAAGGTCTGTGCTTGGACCTTTTAGTAGGAGTTTCCTCAAAGACGTTTCACTGGAAATAGTTCTAGATAACATGCCAATAGAGCTTTAATTACGATCTTTCTTGATTCCTTGGTTTCCTCCTAAAAAGTGTGCATGCCTACTTCTGTCAATAGCTTGAATATTCTTGCCTCAGCACCAGCACTTGCTGACTTTGGAGAGGACCAGCCGAAGCATGTGTGGCTCCACTTCACTGTCAAGAGAAACAGACTTAGTGCCTGAACAACACTTCGATACAGCAAGAGGCAGTTGCAGTGTTCAGGGTAAAGGTTTGGGCAATAACCACCCCAACACACAGGCACAAGATAGGGAAACACAGGCTGACAAATGCCAGAGTCAGACCAGTCATTCATTGTGATTCTTTCTGTACAGGCAGGGTACAAACCATCAAGAATGGGAAAATGGGAACCGACTGCCCTCTGGACAAGACTGGAGATGTTGGATATCTCTCTTAAAGTTTCTATGGTACATGTACTCCAGGAAAGAAAACAAAAGCAAATAAATAAATGCAAGGGGAAAGGATACAGAAGCTGTGCCCGTATCAGGGATTTTACAGGGATGGGACAACAGCGCATGGCTGTCTGCATCACAAGTTTTCAGAAATGTTGTGGTTCAGAGTGGGGAGAAGTTACAGGTGTTATACACGAGCCATCCTGTGCTGCTAGACCTTACCACCAGAAAGCCATCCCTAGCACATTTTATTTCACTGAATAGATGTAGCCAAAGTCCTCCAGCCCAAAGAAATTAATTTGTGTTCAAAAAATGGCTGGCAAATGGGCATTGAGGGCATCTCTCTCAGCTGCAGTGCTTGCAGCATCTTTGCTCTGAGGGGCACAGAGCTGGTGCTGCCAGGCACAAGCAAAAGGACTAAAGAACAACTTTAGATGGGAAGAAGGAGGCTCTAGCTGCTTGCAAAGAAAGCATTTTGTGGTCAATGGGCAGTGAAAAGAGAAATGATGTGGCACAGACCTTGAATTATGTCACATTTCCCTTCCTGAGAAACTCCCTGGCAAAATCCTGATCTCCCCGTGGCACATACCATTCCCAATGCCTCTATGTGCCACTGAGCCCCACGGTTGACCTTCCCCTCTCCAAAGCCCAGGAATCCTCTCTGTCTGTGCCCAGGGTCCACGACTGAAGGGGAATCCAGTCAGGCTGGCCCCTGTTCTCAGTTGCACCTGCAAAGAAGAAGCTGATGGCAGGGACAAAGGCCGATTTGGTGGGTAATGGAGGTGGTCCTGGTTCTTTCTTCACCAGAGACATGGGCATCAAAGGATGACAACCAGCAAAGGCTGGGAACAGGCTCCTTCTCGCCTGTTGTGGGTACTGGCTGATGGGTGATCGAGAAACAGTAGGTGGCTACGGGGAACTCCTGCTACAGGGACTCAGGCACTATGGGAAGCTCAGACCTGTGTCTCCTCTCTCATCTGAAAATGACGAAGACTAAGCAGAAAGGGGGAGATGCTGATCCCAACTGTGTGATCCACAACACCGGTTTTGTTCTGCTGTACGCAAACAATTCCAGTAGGTTTTCATGTTAGCTGAGCGGAGATGCTGAAAGAGCTTTTTCAGTCATTGACTTGATACGTATTGGTTTTTTTAGAAAAAAAACTGACTAGCATGTGGAGATCAGGCCATTTGTAGCATGGAATTTTAAGAATTTTTTTTTTTTTTCTGAATGAAACAGTGCTTTGGTGGGTGAAGATTGGTTTAAATGTTCTAAAGGAAATTGCGTATGTACTACGAATTCTTCAGGCCATTCCTGATTTTAACCATGAACTCCATAGAGGATAGTTACATGCATATATTTAGAAAAAAAAATTATACTTACGGTGAAGAACAGTTAATGGATCCATTTGCTATCCATTTGGCACACTGTGGTTAGTTTATTTTAATGTGTGTGCTATTCCACTGCTGATACCTTTGAAAGTACCAGGTAAGAGCGTGCCTACATACACACTGGTCCTGCTTTTGTGGATGGGAAAGACGCTTTGTATATTCTGGGCTAGGAGAGAAATTACCCTGTTCTTGGCTTTGCCTGCCTGCCATGATCTGGCATGAATTAACAACATTAATAACCTGCCCTGCATGACAATAAAAAAAAAGCAGCTTTATGTTTTTTGTTTTTTTTTTTTACCTTCAAAGTTGCCTAAGACGTGGGACGTTATATTTCTGCATCAGTTGAAACCTGGACGCCCTTCCCTCAGAGAGGCCCAGCAGGGCAGAGGTCCGGAGCCCGGCGCTGAGGGCTGGTGGCCGCCGGGCCAAGCGCCCGGGGCAGCAGGCGGCAGGAGCCCCGCGGGGGGCGAGGGCAGCGCGGCCGGGCGTGGGGCGCGGCCCC
>VZRN01005839.1:2906109-2958134 GCA_013397935.1 Dasyornis broadbenti | reverse complement strand
GCCGGGGCGCGGCGGGGCCAGGACTGCGCCACGGCCGGCGCCGCAGTCATAAAACTCCCGCCGGCGGCAGCAGCGGCGAGGCGGGGGGCGAGGGCGGCCGCGGGGGCGCCGCCGCTTTTGTGTGCGGCCGGGGCGAGAGGTGCCGCACCCACCCGCGGCGAGGTCTGCGCCAAGGAACCTCCTGACTGCGGTCTTGAGGCCAGACCGCCGCGACTCCCGCGGCTCTCCGCAGCCCCCCCCCACTCCATCCTCTCCCCTCCCGAGGGAGCAGGTGGGAGACGCGTCGGGGCGCGGCCGGGAGGGCGGCTCGGTGGTGCCTTCGGCTGGGCGCCAGCCGCGCTGTGCCCCTTCCCGCCCCGGCCCGCACACCCGGGCTCGGGCTCACCTGAGCCCCCGTCGCGTCGCCGCGGAGAAGGGGCGGCGGTCTCGGCAGCGAGGGCTGGAGCCATGGCTTTGGTGCGGCCCGCTGCCGTACCGCATAGGGGGCAAGGGGGAGGGACTCCCGAACTCCAGCCCCTGGGGAGCGAAGGAGCTGTAGGTATGTGTGATTTGAAATAAAGACGTTGAAGAATTGAAAGAAATTCTTTTAAAACATGTCTGGTGTTTAAAAATAGATTATGAATGAACCCATTTATCCCTCTGGAATAGGCACGTTTAGGGGATTTTGGGACTGAAAGGGAGGTTATGTGCATCTGTGTGTTTACATAGCGTGGCTTTGGGGTAGGCGGGAGTTTGTGAGGGAAGAAATAATACCACGTTTTACCGAGATCCCCCTCTTTCGCTTCTTCAGAGTTTGGGTGCTCAGAGCAGGGAGACTCCGAAGTTTCTGTGATTGGTGCGTGGGTGTGTTGGAGCTTGAGAACTGGTTATGACTTTGTTTCTTTGACCTTGTGGTTCAGATTTAACTTTCAAGTTGAATTTCCCATAGTTCCTGGCTGCCACTAGACCTTCTTGTGCGTGTTTTGACAGATTTGAAAACCACATTGCGAATGAACTGTAAATTAACTAAGATTTATTTTATTTTCTTTTTAACCAAATAAGCGTTGGGGATTGGTGTTGGTTAACAAAATATTTAGCAGTTGTGTTGGGCAATTTTAGGATTCAGATGCTGACATTTAGGAACGAGGGAATTTATATCGGGCAAGCATTTGGCTTATTGTGGTTGTTTAAAAATTAAGATAATGGGACTTTGAAGAAGGGACGTAATATTCATAGTCATGTTTATCTAGTTGTGGGAACTAAGACCCTCTAAAAAAAGAAAATACTATTAATACTGTTCTCAAGGACAGCTTATTATTATTAATACTGTGGTTTATGTCTTCTAAGCTTTAGGAAAAATGTTTTCTAATAGATTTTTGCCTTGTTACTGAAGTAGAACTGTTTAAAAGTTGGGAAGTTGTATTACGATGTTGCTGCTGTAAGAAGTTGTATTACTGTTATTCTCCTAAAACAGCTGGTTTTGCCTTCCATTATATTATAGAAAAGGAAAAATAAGTTTTAATGAAGTTTAGTCATACTTGTTTTGTATCTCATTTAGTCTGTCTTACTAAGGTAAAGTAACTTCATGCAGATTGGTGCCACAGTTTTTCATTATTCCTTCCAGCTCTTTGAATTTGAAAATTACCAGGTCCTTCAATGCCCCTGGAGAAATCTGTCAGATAGCTAATTTGTTTGTGGGAGATAAAATGGGAATCTTTTGGAGGGTGGTCTTCTTTCTTGCATTTTCCAAATTAAAATGCTTATTACAACCCTTTTAGGAGAAAAACGTTGGAAACTGACTTTAGTGGAATCCAACTTGAGTGAGCCTTGGCAAGGCAATTACAAATAAGCTGTCGAAGCAACTAGTCTTATACAGACTGTAAAGTCTCAGAGAAGTTGTGCTTTCTTTTGTGATGTGAAATCCTTAAAATATTTAATTAAATTTCTTTCATTACATAGTTGTATTTTTTACAAGATGAAAACCTCTTTGCCTTTTCTTCTAGAACGGAACAAATTTACAGCCTTTAAGCTGTTCCGTTACTCACATGTGACACTTTGGCCATATACCAATTTTTGAGTGTCCTGGTTACTGAAAGGGAAGGGTGTATGTTGCCATGTTGCTCACTTCTACAGCCCAGGGATCCTGGAAAGCACTTGGCCTACAGAGCAAGGGATATTTGGGGGCTTTGGGTACTGGCTTGCAAACACTGCACGTTAAATGAGGGCTCGTGGGGTGAGTACCTCAGCTGTTGACCCCATCTTCTCAAAAGTTCCCAGTGATTTACACATAAAGCAGCTCCAGTGTTCCCAGCCTACTACAACACCAGGACTCAAAATGCATGGATTTCTTTACTGTAGCAGACAAGACTTAAACTCTTGCAGTGAAGGGGCTGCTCCTTATCTTACACAGTGACCCCCCTATGGGCAGGCACCTCTGCAGGGGAGTGTGACAGATCCTGGTGTACTAATCCATTCAGCTGCCTGAACTGAATTAATTAGATCTGTGAATTGACATCCAAGATCCTGTTGAAACCAAGGGTCAGGGTGTGGTTCCACAGAAGGCTGATTTTTATGATGGAATTACCTCCTTTCTGTTTGAGCAGCAATGTTCTTTTCCCCCTCCTTTTCTTCTTCCCCTGTTCCTCTTCCCTGTTTTGCCTCAGATGATGCAGTCTCACTTGGCTGTGTCATGTCCTAACCTTGCCTTTCTGTAAGCAGGTTAAACTCACTAACCCTTCAGGAAACAGTGAAATTTATTCTTGCTGGACTATTTTCGTGATCTGCTTGTGAGTTCATTTGATGCCTACCTTGTGAAGGTGAGGCCAAGAGCCAGAACAAGGCAAGCATCTGCAGCAGGGCAGGAGTGAAGTGAAACAACTTTTCCTGTTGGTGGCAATGAG
The DNA here is from genome assembly GCA_013397935.1 of Dasyornis broadbenti. Lineage (NCBI taxonomy): Eukaryota > Metazoa > Chordata > Aves > Passeriformes > Dasyornithidae > Dasyornis > Dasyornis broadbenti. The sequence goes on along the minus strand of VZRN01005839.1, from coordinate 2,955,255 downwards.
CTGGTGAAAACTCACTGAAACCTCATGGGCAGACTGTCCTGAGCAGCACAGAGGCCTGAGAAGGATTTATCAGATCTCAATAGTGCTAGAAGTAGGAACAAGGTCTTTTTGGTCTTGAAGACCAGACAAACCTTGGATGTCCTGAACTGACAAAAACCTTTGAGATGTCCTATGAGGTGGTTCCTGTGCTCCTGCCTCCTCACCAGAGCACCTGCAGCTTCTCCTTTATTGTGTCTGGCACTGTGCAAGTTTGTTCAAGGAGCTAAGCCCCTGGAAGAGTGTTCCAGTTCTTTGGCAAGGTCATTCTCTGCTGATTGAGCAAGATGTGTTGGCTTCTGGCAGAAGCTGCAGGTACAGGGGAGCAGGCAGGACCTTGTGACTGGAATTGGACAGGAAGCTGGGTGACACTTCTGTTGGTGGCAGCACATGGCTGGATTGGTTTGGGCATCTCCATTTTGTGAGCTCCCTCTCTGTTTACAGCAGTGATGTGGCTCTCACCCAACTTCTAATTTTGATGCTAAGCATCAGAGATCTGGGAAAAAAAAGGCCAGTATGGTGCCCTCCCATGGGATGGAAGGTGACCTTCGAGGCATGTGGGCAACGCCAGGATAGAGCTGCATCTTCTTACCACCATTGCAGTTAACATCATGACAGTCTCACATGCGCCGCTTGGGCATGCTAATAAGCTAATCTTGCACCAAAATCTAGGTTTGTCAGAGATAATATTTTAATGATGGCTTGAGAACGTGGTGTGGTAGATTCCTGGCTTGCTAGCATGCAAGGGCTCCACTTGAGCAGCGAGTCATTCAAGCAGTGTTTTCAGGATGGTTCCCATTTCTGAGCGGTTAACTTGATTACGCTACCTGTGTTGTAATGAGAGCAAGTGTGTGCTAGACAGTAAATATTTGGGACTGTCTCTTCTAAAGAGGTTACCAGCTGAGATGTCAGAGTGTCTTATTGTCCGAGTGCCTGACAAATAACAGCTGGGGCAGACTTACATCTGCTGTTTAAACAACTGTGTTCTGGTGAGGGAGCTGAGTCAGCCTGAAAATACTACGTTAGCGGTGGTAAAACTAAGCTTATTCAGGGAAAGTCCCTAGTCTGTGTCTCTAGGAGCCCCAGTTTGAGGCATTTGGTCTGAGGCTGCAGGGTTCCCCTGGTTCAATGGGGTCTGTTTCTCTTTAGATACTTCTCTTCTAACTAGGGAGGAAGAGACTGGTACAGTTCAGTGGTAAGGTTTGGAGGGTTGACCATGCCTGTGGAGTGGCTGGGGTGAAAGCATAAAAATGTGTAATTGAAAAAATGCACAGTGGAAATTGGTGTCATAGCGGCACCAAAAGCGTGAAATAACCCCCTAATCATATAGGAGATAAGAGGGAGGTGGCAGAGGGAGTGGCCAGGCACTTTGAAAGCTGATGCAATTAGCTTGTGTTTGATGTGGTGGAGGCTAAAGAGATGCAAAGACAAGCGTCGGGTCTTTGAAAGTCCTCCAGGTTGGACGTGCAAGCCTGGGTGTAATTACTGAGAGGAGAGGAACATGCTTTGTGATCAGCCCTTGTTCTGACTGGTCCTTAGAGCCTGGATGAGCTATACCTGTGTGATGTTTCCATAAGGTAGTGTCTGAAAGGGCTGAAAGGTGTGAGACCTGGGAAGGAGCTCAGGCTGGATCAGCCTTCAGGTGGGACCAGAATAACAGACTGGGGGTAGTGCTTCTTTCACAGGTTGCAAAAAGAGATCAGAGATTATTTGGGTTTAAAAACTGTTTTGTTTTATCCATTTGGATTCTGAGGGTAGTCATCCACAAGGAAGTGTCACAGCGAAGTCAGGCTAAGAGTTGGGAGAGAAGAGGGCTAGATGAGGAGAGGAAAGGTGCTGAGAACGTTCTTGGCTTTGTCTGCAGGAGACAGAAATAAGGTACTGAAATTAGGTGCACTGTTATGTGCCTTACAGAGGAAGGGCCTTGTGTTTCTTCAGCTGGAACTTGCAGTGTCCCACAAACCTCTAATATTTAGCTAATGCAAAACAAGACAAACTGCTGTGAACGAAGAGTTGGAATCATCTAATTTTTTTTCTTTTCCCAAATGTTGGTGTTTGAAGTTCTTTTTAATGAAGCAGCATGTGTTAAGAGCAGACCCCCTGAGCATGCCAACAGTCTTTCCCAGAGTTTCAAAATCAGACTTCAGGAAAAATATTAGAGACCATTATGTTAGTTTGCTCAGTTGTTCAGACAGCTGGATCTGGCTATTTTAGTAATCTAATATAGATTCAGTGTAGCAGGATTAACAGAATGAGGCAAAATTAACTCTGGTGCGTTTGGGCCTGGTGTGAGGAATCCCTGGAATGATTTGGGTCTGGTACAAGGAATGTTGGGAATGATGGTGTTTGCTGGTGGGGGAAGAGGCTGGGTGCTCTGAACTCCTCAGGAGCAGTGCCTGAAGGAAGTGTCCACTAATGTACAGTGAGATCAGGGACCTGCTATTCATCCACATATCATGCAATTTGTCGTGTTAATTTATCCATTTTCAGTTTTATGTGCGTTTAACGGGGTCTGACAGTTGGACCCGCTGCTGTATGCAAGATGGAGCAGAAGCTGCTCTTGGTTAGAGTGATGTGGGCAACAAGCCCTGTGCATTTCAGTCTCATTAGCTGTGTCTGCCCTTTGCTTCCGTCTTTGTGGTGAATGTGAGGCAAATACAAAATACGTACATCATGTATAGTAGTGGCGTGACAGAAACTGGAGTGTTGCTTTGCTAATGGCCCTTTGTTTTGGGAATGAAGAAGCTAAAGAATCAGTGAACTGGATAACCAGTTCTCCTTGATTTCTCCTGTGTTTATGAGACAACACATTTGTAAATTAATAATCAAAGGAGTGTGATAAATGTGTGCCACCAAAAAACTGATAAATGTTGATAAACCTGCCAACTGTAATGTCTCATTACTTGTAGATAAATGCATAAAGGTGAATAAAGAGATTCCTAATACTGTTAATTTTTGTCTTTTTAAATTTTGTTTCACCCATATCTCTAAACACTGACGTTTTATTTGTCTAAGCTTTACAACTATTCTCTATGGAATTAAGAACACTGCTTACCAAATTAGATTTAATTAGACTAAACTGCAGTTTAGATCCCTTCAGAGAAATGAAGCAGTTAATGTGAAGGAAAACTGAAATTAGTTTCTTTTGAGGACTAATGCAGTGGGACAGACTGCACTGACCCTCATAAAAAGCCCAAGCAACTTTTTTTAGAACACAGAAAATTTTTTTTTAAAACTAATTATGCTGTTGTGTCTCCTTTCACATTACAACCTTCCCAAAGGTTTCTTCTCCTTTACACGTTTTAATTTGGAAAAATACTGTTGTTTTATTCATTTTGATTATTCAGTTATTTAAGGCAGAACACTTGATTTGAAAATCTAAATTTGCCCTCTTAAGGCCAAGCATCACATCAAACTCTTTCCCAAGAGACTGGGATAAAAAGGTAGGGTTATACTGCAAGTCTGGTCAGATTTGAAAATATTGAGGTTTCTATGTATTTGCATTTTTACTCAGTTGTGACTGATGGGTCCTGCTTCCCAAACTGAATTTATGTACAGAGTGAACAGGGATTATAATTATATTGGCTGGTTTTAAAAACTGCTTACAGTCTAACATTTAGTAATGTTTTATATTTAATCCTGGTTTTCATACTGGAAGGTATCTCAGATTTAACAGATCCAAAGGGTTATCTGCTAGATCCAGTAACTTCTGAATTTTAGTCTGAAATCACAAATCTTTAGGATTATATGAAGTCCCTGTTTTCCTGAATGCATCACAACTGTAGAATAAATTCAGAGTTGGGGGAATAGTAAGTGCTACCATTGTTAATATTTTATCATAGCAGTCTGTGCTCAGTTTAAAAAGGAGACAAGTTGTACTGCATTGAGGTACCAATTACCTTTGTACCCTGGTTCCTTGCAGAGTCCGCTGGTGCTTATTAGGCAAGTGGTTGATTGTGTCTGTACCTGAGTTTCTGTACATGGGACTGGCTTTAGAATGGTGTGCTGCCTGGGGAAGGTTTGGAAAGAAAGGCAAAGAAATCTTTGAATAACGTGAGGAGTGCTAAGATATTCAGTGCTGTTGCCTTTCTTGTGACTTCAAAGAATTGTTGGTGCTAATTCTGAGGGTGTCATCTTGAAATAGTCATCCATGCCTTTTTATTTTCAGCTAGCCAAGTACCCTGAGAGCCAGTCAAGTTAAGGTTGTTCTTGTGCTTGCAGGACTAGCAGTTGTCTTTCAAGAATGAGTCAGTAAAACTTACTAAAAAATTGTGATGGTCCTCTACTAAATTTGTACTGAAGAATCTTAAAGCCCTTCAAGAATTAGATTGTTGTTTTCTGTGTCTGTTTTTCATGCTTGTCTTTAATCAGTTACTGCCTTTCAGTTAATGCTGTGTACAACTGCAGAGGAGCTTCCCAGGGTTTACGTGCCTTTGTTCGGTGGTGTAGCGTCGTTATCCCTCCTGAGTTTCTGTGTTTTAGATTTATGGGAAGGATGATGTGAGAAGTGGGAATGTAATCTGAGTGTTGAGCCATTCCGTATTTCTTCTATTTAATATCTGGTCTCAGCATGTGAAAACTCTGAAGCCAAATTATTCCATCTGTGGTATTGGCAGTGGAGCAGAATGGGATCTTTTTCGTGAGGTGGATTATGTGGCTGTGAAAGGCAGCTTTGAGGAGCGCAACAACGCCGGGTGGAAACAATTTGGCTTAATTAAGGGCTTCTGAACTGAAAATTGGGAACCTGAATGCACACACTTCATTGCCTGTGGAAGTGGGATACGGCGCTTCTCCCAGATCTCACCCAGCGTGTGGAAAGAGTCAGATGATTAACAGGAAAGCCCTTTTCCTGGCACTCTTGTCTGTTAATTTGAAATTCTGTTGCAGCAGGCTAATTACTAACAAAAATAAATAAATAGATTTCCCCATTCAGAAGGTTTATGTAGGGGGGTTTGGAAGAGAATAATCAGGAATGTGGCATCTTCCTGATCCCAGTTTGGCGCTTCAGGCGTGTGGATGTTAGGTCTCATCTTTCAGTGTAATGTATCTGCGGTACCTTTGCTTAATTAACAGGGCTTCAGTGGCAATATTTTGGGAGTACAGATGAGTCATAAGACAATGATACATAATTAAGGTTTGCTGTTCCACCAGAGGAACTTCAAACCTTCGCTTCAGGAATACTGGTTAATTAGTTGAAATGGCTTCTGTTAGAAGGTGATAGACTCGGTTGGAGAGGCAGTTTATTAAATAAAGGGTAAAAAATAAACTAAAGGGTAATTAAGTATCTTTTAATGACCACAACACATTTCATACTTTTAAAATAAAAATATGCTTGTGAAAGTATGTTTCTTCTTATAGAGCAAACCAATACAAATTCTGAAAATAATTAAAATGTATCAAGTGTGGAAGCTGAAAAAAAGATTTTTCTTTTTGCACATATTAGCAAATCTAAAAAAAATTATTTCAAATGCTATGGGGCAGAGTCCCAAAGAATTGCAAAGCTCTTTCCTCCTGTAAGAATAGTTTCTGCCTAATAATAGACGTCTAAAAATTCTAGTTTTAATCTCAGTTTTATTGCATTTCCTGATGGAAAATACATATGCATTCTGCTTTCTGTCCTGAATAGTTCAGTTTCTTTGTAGTTGTATTGCTGATGATGGTAAGATAAGCACATCAGTAGAGGAGCAATACCAAAGGCTATATTGTAGAGTGGATTCATTCATATATCAGAGCAGTTGTGCCAGACATTTTGAATGAAGAATTCCTTTCCATCAGCTAGATTCACCTTATCCTGGAGTTTTCCTTCATGGAAGAAACCAATTTCTACACAAGGTTATAGGCCATTGTCTGTAAGACCTGCTGCTTCCACGTGTTTAGTTTGGGAGAGCAGAAAGGTAAATAGTCCCAGATTATGTGGTTTGGTTTCTTTCCCTCACAGAAGTACTTTGATTTAATAAAGTTAAAATTGCTTGCATGTATTTGTTCAAAATGAGAATGAAAGAACACTCTTCTGTGGGAGCTGGGGGGAATCTGGCTTAATACTGATGTCTTCTTTTTCTTTCCTTCTCTCTTTGTCTTTCCCTACTACCATCCTTCAATCAATACTTGACCACGCAGGTTTTAAATGCAAGTTTACCAGTACCTGATGTTAGTGAAGATAATTTAAAGCATGATGCCTCACCACAGGAGCCACTGCAGCTGGGAGCTGTTACAGCATCTAAGGAACTGGATGGGCAGCAGCCAGAGGTGGCTTCAGCCCTCCAAGAACCACCCAGAGAGCAAACAGAGTCTGCTGGCACAAACAGTAAGTAAAAACCTGTGTTCAATGGGCATATCACAAAGGTCTGCATGTTGAATGGGTGAGAAGTAGAAATGGGGCTCAACTAGCTGTGTGCTACTGAACAGGTATTCCTCAAGTGATCTGTTGTTGCTCAGGTGCTTCTAGGGCACTGTTTTGTGGGAGACGTTTTCTCTGTAGGAGAGTTCAGCTGACAAATGGCTTGTGGACTGAAGCTGTTGGTGGAGATGCCCACCAGTTCCCACTTGGGGTAGTTCTCAGCTCTCAGTGCCTCTGATTGTCTGTTGCCGATCTCCCAACCATCCACCTGTAGGAACAGCTCAGTTTCCACTTCTCATGTTAGGAGTTCTACTGCATAGGCCTATCCCTTTCTTCATAAGGCAGAAATCCTTTTATTTTAATTCGTTAGTGATATTCATGATAAATTATTTTGAACTCATAGGAAGGGGCAGGCTGCTTATCCATTGATTTTTACCTTGACTGAAGTGCCCTTTCCTACTGCTTATAATCAGATTTGCATTTTGACCACAAATGCAAATCTTGATTTGTTCTGTCTTGGGAGCGTCTCCCTTGCCTCGCTGCATGGTCAGGAACATGCTGTTCTTTTTCCTGTGTGATCTGGCAGCCCACCTGTCCTGCTCTCATCAGCCTCTTCTTGCTTCTCTCTGTTCCTGCTCACAGGCATGCATTGAGAGATCTGCTTCGGCAATCCTGCTGCCTGCTGACTTTTTTGGCAGGCTGGCAAGAGTGAGGGATAGTTTTTAATCAGAGCAGGCATCCAATGCTGGTGTCGGAGAGCAGGGAAGGGATGGGGACAGGGTAGATGAGGCACTATCTTCAGTGTCAGCCTGTAGAGCAGCTTAAGGTATGTGTGTAGCCCTTGGTGTACTCTAGGGTTTGAATCCTGGTAAAAGCAATTCATTGTCACATCTCTGAATTAAATTAATGGCCATAATGCTATTATCTGAGTAGAAGGCTACCATATTTTATCCTGAGCTTTTGTGCCTTTTTTTTTTAAATCATATCAGTAGGGGCTTTTGACACTATAAAAACGGGATGCGACATATCATTCGTGAAACCCCACTTCTCTAAAATTTTACTCTTAAGTGGACAGGGAAGGGGAAAGGATACTCATTAAACAGAGTCATAAAGGAAAACTCCTGATGTTTGGAAGTAGTGTCAGAAGATTTCATGTTGGTATTCAGCTTCTGGATCAAGTAACAGAAAAGGCCTTTAAAAGGGTATGAGTTTCCAGTTAATAGTTAAAGATTATAATTATTTTTGAATAATCCTGGGTTATAGTTTCAGTTGTACAGGAATCATGCTCCTAGGATATGTAATGAAGAGGTAAGACGCTCCCTCTGAGTGCAGGTAATTACATATGACCAGTTGCATGGCATGATGTGAACAATTCATAGCATTAGAAATTTGGATGTCAGTAGATTGCCCAAAAAGCTTTGGCTTTGTTTTGAGAATCATCTCTCATGGGATTGTGTGATGTTCCTATTGTAATCAGGACTTTTGTCACTGGTTTCAGTGGAGCCAAGTCTACATGGTAGCATTATTTATGTGAAAGGGAAAACTGTTCTATGTGTTTGTTCTTGAAGTAAAAAAATCCCTTTATGGAGGTGATGCAGCATGTATTTGCTTGTAACAGTAGCTGAAAATTACATCATCTATAGAGAGAAATAAAACTTGCCCAGTCAAGCACTGAAAAGAGTTCTTCAAGTAAAGGCTACATTCAGATGTTCGTAACTGTTTGTGCCCCCTCGTCTGGATGTTGAAGAGTCTGGTGCACCTCATCAGTCATTAGGCAGATGAATAAAGGTGGAGAAGAGGTACCTCTTTAGACACTCCATACAGAGATATCTTTCCACATAGAAAAATGTTCCATTTTAGTGCTACACTTCATGTTCTCCACTCATTCTTTGTTTCACCTTGCTTGCAAGTCTGTAAACTCAGAAGTAAAGCATTGTGACAGCAAGCACTGAAATAACACAAGTGTTTGCCTGCAGTAAAGGAGTGTTTATGATTAAAGTTTTTTGGGGTTGGTTGGTTCTCATCATCATTATTTGTATCTTGCATTCTGAAGACCATTGAGAGATGACCTAGACCCATTAAAGTTGCCAGTATAAGATTAAATTAACCAGAAATTCTGGTAAATGGGCTGGGAAGTTGTTTCTGACAGTCAGAGAGATGAAGGCTCAGAACTTTGGCGATATTCAACATAATCAATTCTAATCAAAACAGAAGTACTGTTGCTTCTGTTAGGAGGACACCTGTGTTAGATACCGAGCTTTTACATTTTATTTTATCATGTTTCATCCCTTTTTTACTATCAGTAGGAGCATTACGTTAAGATACTACAAGTATCCCCAGTAACAAGTTTATGAAACTCTTGACAGCAGAATTTGAGGTAATTTATGAGTAATTAGTTGTAGAGAATTCCAATTAAAAAAAAAACCTCCAAACCAATGAAAACAAAACAAAAAAACCCAAACCAACCCCACAGTAACAGGCAAAGGAGCAAATATTTCAGTGTGGAGAAACAGAAGTGTTTTTGTATGGTTTTGTTTACGAGAGATAAAATCCTTGGGGCCTTTACCCGGCGTCTCGTGAGGCTGGGTCTGGATGCTTTGTGGGAAGCTGCATCAGGAAGGCATTAAAACAGCGGGAACTGAAGCGGGCGCCTGCTTCGAAAGCGGCAGTTGCAAGGCGGACGCTCGGAGACACCACGCTTGTGCCGGCCAGCGGTGGGAAGAGGCGGGCGGGGGGCGGTCCCGGGCGGAGCCCTGGGCTGTCCGAGCTGGGGGGAGCGGCTGTGGGGCGCAGGGGAGAGCCAGCCCTCCGAAAGGCAGATTTCCCTCAGGCAGCCTCTCCGTCAGCCGTCCCTCGGTCCAGCCAGCCGGGTGCCGGGGCGCTGGAAGCGCGGCTACCACCCGGCCGCCTCCCTCTCGCTGCCGTCGGCTGGGGCTGCCCTGCGCCCCTGGGAAGGAAGAACCTAGGAGCTGGAGAGGGGTTCTTGGTGTCAGTGTGGCTTCAGCCATGCTGGGGACAGTGACGATGGCGGGTAAGGTGGTGTGGCACTGCTGTGGTGCCGGCACACGCGGGTTTGCTCTCTCTGGGCTCAGGAGTGTCTGGGCTGTGTGGGCGGCAGCAGCATCCCGGCGCTGGGGTGGTGCACGTCTGCTGGAGACCCTCCGGGGCCCGCAGCCCCCAGGGTTACTGACTCTGGATTTCCTGGCAGGACGTTAAGAATTAAAAGGTCTGGCTTAAGTGTTTTTGTCTCGGTGAGAACTGCTTCCAAGCGAAGGTTGCTGAAACTTCAGGAAGTGTCATATCGCCTCAATCAGACGTTTGGTGTGGTACCTGTGATACCAGGCTTTATGAATGTGGAGGTGCTAACTGGGTGTTTTTCTGCAGGATGGGGCTATGACTTGGTAGTTGAAATTGAGGAACAGAAAGAAAAGGTAGTGACCATACTGATGATGCTATTTTACATTAATCAAGCAATAAGCGAGTAAAATACCTTAAGAGCTAAACTTGGTGAAATTGGAGGAAATGTGGAAGAAAGCATCGTTTATACACTGTAAAAATATTCGTATGAGAGAAGTGAAGCTGTTACTCTATCACTGTTTTATCTTAACGAAGCAATATTCCGAGGGGATTAGCACCGTGGCAAGGGTATGTGTGTGTATACGTGTATGGGAGGCAGCGAGATCCCAGCCTGTGGTACCAAAAACTGGATGCAGTGTGCGCTGAGCTCTGCACATCTTGCTCAAAGAATTAGTGCACAAGCCACTGAAGCCGAGAACTAATGTGTAAACTAATTGGGCATTCTGAAAAGATAGTAAGTTTTAGAGGAGCAAAAAATTAAAAGGAAAAAACATTGTGCACTGCTGGGTTTGCACAAACTTATGTCTTTCTCTGGGAGACAAAGTGGCATTATGAAGTTCAAACAAACAAACGCCTTTTTTCTTCATAAAGATAGCTAATTTGCATTGGAATTTCTCTCAGATTGATGATGTATGTCTCTAGCTATCTAGGAAATCTTTATTTCATTGTATTAATGATTACTCTTGTATATTGTCTGCTAGAGTCAGTGAATGAATTCAACAAATAGGGGGAGTTTATTCATGTAAAATACTTCAACTTTACAATACATATCGACAACAAAGCCTGTAGAAGCGCAGCTCCATTTGGAGCAGGCCCTGGGGAGGACTGTACGTGATTTGAATCAGTGAGTAGTGGAGGAGATATCCTACTGCTGTTTACAATAGGGTTTTCATTAAACTTGATGTTTAATGAGCTTATCACATGCTGAGTCTTTTTCCTCAAGGGTTCTCTATTTTTTTTATTTCCTTTTATTGTTAGCAATTAAAGGTTAAACTGTTTTTCAAAAGCAATCTCTTTATAGGGTTGCACAGTTTGATCGTTTGAGGTTTTCCTTATTTAATAATTCCTGTGGAAGAACCTTGGATTTTCACTGCTGCACAGCTGCTTCTATAGTACATTTTGCAAGAACTGCGTTTAGCTTATAGTATGCGTTACCATTTCTTGGAACGGACAGAGTACCTCTGCATATTGGTATGCAGGAGTGTATTAAGCTGTCATGTGTCTAATTAGTGCAGATGCAGCTTCATTTTCTTTGTGGTGAGTTTGTGATGTTTACATTAGTCTTTATGTGGTTGTTTTGATAAAGAAAAATTTCAATCTGCTTTTCATTGTTCATTTCCATGAATCATTAGGGGTTCTCAAAAATCTCCCAACGTTTAATGACCTGTATTGCTTAGCCCGCCCTTGTTGGTAATGGAGCAATGAATTTTATTCCCCTCAAATACACAAGAGCTAGGGTTGCATCTAACTTATGCTTGGTGAATACATTTTATTTTAAGAAGCAGAACCAAGTCACTGAATGTGAGATGTGGACAGCATGTCTAACCATGAAAATTCATAAATATTTGTAGCATGCTGGTTTGGTTCCCAAACAGAACAGCTGGGCTGGTCTGAGAGCAGTTTATTATTGTGAGTGTATTTAATGAAGAACTTTTAACTACAGCAACTATATCTAAGCCATAGCTAATGACCCTTCTGGTTTTAAAAGTCTTCTGTTTGTTTTTAAAGAAGAACTATACTGTTTTCTTATTTTTAGTACTCTTTCTTGAAACATTGAAATGAAAAAAGAAATATATTAATCTTGACTAAATGAAATACATAATTTTTCCTGCTGGAATTTGAGAAGCTGGGCTCAGAATTGGAATTTGAGAAGCTCTGGACTGGAGCGGACAAGTACAGCTAAATCAAACTCTTCTAAAAATAAAGATTTTTGAGCAATGTTACAGCATCACAGCGGAAATGATTGTGCATTTGGGTTGGTTTTTTTGTTTGTTTTTTTTCAGTTACTTTTCTATGATGTTATTTTCTGGGGATTCTACTTTTGCTTTCTAAGGGAGTTCTAAGCCATGAAAAATAAGATGTGTTTTGCAGCATTTTCCTCTTTTCCGTTTTTAAAAATGAACACAGAAGTATGTGAGATTTTTAAACTTAACTCTTCAGTTGCCTCCCAAGTACCAGAGAACTGAAGACTAAATGGTACTTGTTTCAAAAGCTTTGAAATAATGACATGGTTGAAAAGCTCATGAATTGCATGGATGCACAGTGAGATTTAGCATGCAAGAATCTCTGTAAATCCTCCCTCATTATTTAATTTTTTTGAAAGAACTTGCACCTTGCAATTAACATGGCAAGTCAGTCCTTAGTAATAATTGAGTGAATAGAAAAGAGAAGGAAGTAGTATGTGCTTTCTTTGAAAGAGCTGTTTATACATTGAAGTGGAAATAAATGTGGTGTATAGTAGGGAAAGGAAGGAAGAATTTGTGAAAATATATTTTAAGAAGCAACAAGTTCACAGTTGTAGTTAATAAAAAATTTAAATTGTTAGAAGGAGAACACATAATCATATTTCTATATTATTTTGTTTCTGCAAAGTGAGTAGTGTGTTTGATTTGTTGAACCCAATCTTCTGAAATTTGTGATTAAAAGAATCAGAATTTGTGCTATAATGCTCAATTCATACAATCTGCAATGAAAACCTAAAAGCACAGATTATATTGTTTTTCTTTTTTAAAATGCTAAAGTGCTCAATTTCACAAATAATTCCAAATAGCTACCTTTTTCTAAATAAATCTGCACAGGGTAGGTTTTTCATAGATACTGTATTTTCAAACTGTGTTTTGGTTTTTAGTTACTCACCTGTATCAGTTTTTATCTTTTCTTTACATTGTCATTAAATATTTCTAGTAATAATTAGAAGAATTTTACAGTTAAGAGAAAACTGCATTTGTAAAACACAAACTTGCTTCAGATTTTTTTTAACTGCCTTCTGTCATGAGTTTTAGCACAGTAGCTGGTGGCTTGTTCGTTTGTGCGTTTTTTTAACAAGTTGTATTCATAGCAAATCTAGACGCAACAGAGGCAAATGATTGTAAAATACCCCTTCAGCGTCTTGGCTGCAGCATTTGCTTTTGCTCATGCGAAACCTAGTGAGAGAATTGTGTATGTGACCAAAAGCATGGTTTGGCCCTAAACACTGAATAAATGAAAACAGCACAAAGTCCCCTGGAACCTTTCAGTGGCCAGAGGAGTTTGCGAGGTGGGCGCTGGGTGTGTGTCACATCCATCTGAGAGATTGAGAATGTAGGGAATTCATGGAAAAAATCCTGCGCTGTGCTGCAAATCCTTAGGGGGAAAAGTCAACCAACTCCAGATGTTGACATGGTTGACTGCAAGCACATGAAGTGCTGTGGATTTAACTATTGCAGTCAGAGTGCTTTTTTTTAACTCTTTGGCAGCTACCAGGGGAGCAACACATTTTCACTTCTGGAGAGAGATGAGATGTTGGGAGCAGTTAAGTTGCACCGCCAACACTGTCTGCAAGTCTGCTAAAAGAAAAGTGTTATTTATTTGTTTTATTTTTAATAGGATGAGACAGGAATTCAGTCGTTCTGAAAATACTAGTTCTCCAACATCTGATCAGCATACTTGTGATAAAATAGAAATAAATTCTTACCATGGACTAAGTACCCATGGAATTGTGAAATCAAGCACCTTTGAGTCCACAAGACTGTCAGTTTTGAAAATTTTTCAGAATAGAACAGTTGCCATTATTAAAACACAAGCAACACCTTGATTCAATTAAAAATGTTTGAAAGATTAACTGGAATGTAAGCAGTTAAAATAGAATTTCAGTGTTGGTCATTAACCATAACTTTAAACAGCAAAGTATATCAATTTTACGATATCATCCTGATCTTTATCACCTTGTCTAGTTATATTTTTGTTGTATTCTGTTCCTTGACTAGGGCAGAGCAGGTAAAGTACAGCCCTGCTCAGGAGAGACCTAACGAAATGTTATTCATATCAGTATTTTACTACATTTGTTTTGTTTTCTGGTAGCTGTTTTGATGAGCCTGTCTGGTGTTTCTTAAAGGTGCTTTCAAAATCACTGAATTAATTCAGGAAGTTCTGGTTTTGTTGCCAGAATACCTGTGGTAGTGATATGCTACGGCACTCTGACCTACAATGCTTTGTGTAAGTAACTTCCAAACTGTAAGTAACTTCCAAACCTTTCCAAGTGGAGTTGCTCTCGGTTTGCTTTGCATTCAGAATTGCACTGACAGTGTTGGGGCACTGCAGTGTCATTAATAAAAACATCAGTATGGAATCCAGTTGCTAAATACAAAGTTCTGGATGTACAACTGACTTCCTCTGCTCTTGTGTTTCTGTTGTCCCCCACTGAGTATAAAAGTGCTCTTTGGGGTGTACGTTGTGGAAGTACAACTTGGCACTGGAGTCTTGTCACACAACAGTGGCAGACTCCTGACAGCATGCAGGCAGATTTCCTGAGTGGCATCTCTGTCCTCAAATACTGAGGAAGGGCATCAGAAATTCAGTTTTGAAGAATCTTCCAGGGTTTTAAAGTATTAAAGGAGACAAAGTAGAGACGGGGTGCAACAGCAGCAGGTCACTTAACAGCTGGCACCGAAATGTTACCTTGGGGATGAAATGCCTTCGGGACAGGTTAACTCCTTTTGTAGAATTGAAGATGCAGTGCTTGGACTAGGTCTGTAAGTACCCTAAGTGCACCATGAGGGAGTGATGGAAGTGTGATGTGTGTAGCATAGTTGCAGCCTTTCAAACTGGTATTAATAAGTGCGTGTTCACTCTGTCAATATTTCTTTTAGCTTTTCATTTTGCACTGTTCAGTGAAGTGTATTGCAAGGTAACGTGTCTGCTGGACAGAATCACAAGGAAGACCTCATTACTGTCAGCCTGATCTAACAGTTTTGAAACTGTGTTCTCTCTTTTTGTGATTGCATTTGCTATCTTAATGCATACCCATACCTGCAGATTTTGCAATAGTCACAGCTCTTTTCACCTGCAAAGCATTTTAGAGACATAGTCTTTATCTTAGGGTGTTATAAACGCATCAGTTTATAAACAAAATAAGCAAAACCCCTTTGAATGCTTATCTTGAATTTGAAGAGATGCCTTTATATACTAGTTTTGCATCTTATCTCTCTTTGGAAATTGAATGCCTCATTTATTCATATTCTTTATCATTCCTCTCTTAACAGCAGTCCCATTTATCTGTAATAACTGAAACTCATCTTAAACACTGGATGTACTCTAAATACCAAATTTAGGAATAAAAAAAGAAGTCACCTTTTTACAAATTTTTTGAAACCTCAGGATTTTCAGAAATGAAGGGTCATGCATTCCCAGGGAGTGTTTGCAAGAGGAAAGGTGAGCCCATAGAAATGTGTGTCTCTGGCTGCTCACCAGTCCCAAGTGCCTTCTGACTTCTCCTTCTGTCTTCCTGCACTTCTGGTCCTTCCCCCTAGACCTATTCCCCACTGGCTGTCAGCCCCATATTTCAGTCTACCTTTATCTAAGTTATGTCAGCTGGAGATTTTCATGTGTCTCTATAGACCTTGTTTCCACCAGAGATGCTAAGACACCTGGCTCATAAGCAAATTTTTATTCAATGTTAGATGATCAGCATTTGGCTTCATAGCTGATTAAGTCAGAAGAATCATTTTTAGTGTAAACAAGCTTAAGAATATATCAAAGTACCTGTTACTAAATAATTATAAAACGTGTGGTGTTTTGGAGATAGTCTTCAAAGAAGTGCCACTAACTTTGTGAATTCCGGTTAAGCCTTTGACAGTTTTCTGTTAAATTACATAATTTTATGGAAATGACAAAGACTTTATTTCCAGACCTAGGAGTAAATGAACACAGATAGAAAAGCGGTTCCTTGACTTTATCATTGTATAGTCTCAACATACAACTAAATAAACAAAATGTAATGTTTGATTGATAAGAGTTATTTTGCTTGTGGAGTGTTCTGGTGTTTACAAGAGGTATATTATCAATAAAGTAAAAATCTTGGCTTCTTCAGAAAAATGGCTATTTCTTCTTACCCTTCCCCCTCAAAAATGGGTCAGTTCAACCAACTCAGGTATGAAATGTTCAGGGAGTTAGCATGTTGAAAGAAGTCTGGGTTTTAATTGAATTAGGAGTTAACAATTGAAGTAAATAATATTAAACTGTTAGATAAAGGGAAAACCAGAAAGCTTTGCTTATGTTGACTGAGAAACAACAACCAGTAGGCTGCTGATAGTGAAACATAATTTGCCCTCTACATGGCAATTAGAAGCCAGCATCCTTGTGGATTTTGCTGTTTATTATGTACTTCATTCCAGCCTTACCTAGACAGCCTTTTCTGTGTGGTTCTGAGGAAGCAGCCCTTCCTAAAGGGGGACTTGGGCAAGAGGCTGTGAGGGACCTCTGGAGATCAAATGTTCCAGCAAAGCAGGGCCAGGTGCAAAGTCAGAGACAACTTAAAGGTGGTTCAGATAAAAACCAAATCTCTTCGGGGACTTTGATGATCGCATGCTTTTTAAAGCTGTCTTCTGCCTCTGGACATTGAAATAGCACACGTACAGCTTAAAAGAAAAGGGACCATGTCTTCTCCTAGGGTGTTGCTGTTCAACACTGAATATTTTAAAAATAATTTTGTTTTTTCATCTTGGCACTCCAACAAGTTTGGTTAGAGAGAAGAGTATGTTTCTTCATGGTCTGACACTTTCACCTGTTGCACAAAATCAAGGGTCGAGAACAAACTGAAATCCTGGCAGCATCCAAGCCTAAGAATCTTTTGATGTCTTAAATATGCCATAGATTTAATTTACATGCCTGTCTGTAGCTGACGGCCAGAGGGAGCAGCACTACTTAAATTGTCCCAGCAAGACTTGAGAGGGTGATTGCCACAGACTTGAAGGAAAAACTCAAATTGTCTTCAAAAGAAGAGATAATGCAAACAGACGTGTGAACAGTGGAGAATTTTACCTTCTTGCATAGTAACAACCTCAGTTAATTTTAAGCAGTGTGGTGTTGGCTGTAGATGGTGATGCAATGTCTGGGAGAATTTCGAAGATTCATGATCTTCAAAGGAATATATTGTTATGTAACTGTTTTGTAGGGGTTACAGATTTTCAGAAAAACAGGTAATTTCACATGATGTTTCCACATCTTACTATTCTTTTGGGACAGAGCTCTAAGATAAGCTTTCTTTTCTTGTCATCATTTTAGGTCAACAGGCTTTTTTGGGTTTTTTTTTTCCTGTTCTGTTTGCAGGTTTTTTTGTTCATTGGGTTTTTTATTTGTTTTTCCTTTTTCCTCAGATGTGTCTGTCTGCATGGACATGTTTATTGAGCTTTGCTTCAGGAATAATTGCATATATTATTCTGTATAGTCTGTGATAGGAATATTTTTTTTCTTACTTAGGTTTGCCTTAAAAAAAACCCAAACAAACCATACCAAAAGAACTGCAAAATCAGGGAATAGAATAAGAGAATAGAGACTCGAAAGGTACATTTGCAAATAAACTTTGGAAGGAACTGTACAGTGATACAAAGAAGGAAAATAATTATAGTAATGATAGAACCAAAACTACTTTTTAAAAATGTACTAGTAGCATATAGAAAAGACACACATACAATAACAGAACAAGTATGTTTATTGGTAAAAATGAAAAAAATATATAAAGGTATATTATAACATTAAATTGAGAAGGAAATTAACTGGGGTTTTGTTGTTGTTTAAACAGTTGGAGAAACAGAGCATTCCAGTGTAACTTTGAAGGAAGACGCTGAAACTGTGGAGCCAAATCCATCTGACTCAAGCACCAAGGATGGTGTAGATGCTGAGAAAGAGGATGCTCATTCAATTAAGCAGTTGCCGGCTTTGGAAGAAGTTGCAGAAGACCAGGTGTCGGAGCCACAGTCTTATGATCTGGGTTTTAAAAAGGTTTTTAAATTTGTTGGGTTCAGATTCACAGTGAAGAAGGAAAAGACAGGAAAATCGGAACCAGTTCAGCTGCTCACTGTAAAAAAGGATACACAGGTCCCTGAAGGAGCTGATGATCAAAAAGAAGAAGTCTCAGAAGAAATAGCAGTGCCTGAGGATATCCTCTCTGCAGAAGACACCACCAAAGATACACCAAAAAATGAAAAAACAGAAGATGAATCTCCTAAAGTACCAGAAACAAATGAGATTTGTTCTCAGGCAGCTGCCTTAGCCACTGAAACTGCATCACCACTAAGAAAACTTTTTACTCAAGGATGGACTGGATTTAGAAAAAAGAAGAGTTTTAGGAAGCCTAAAGAAGATGAACAACAATCTCCTGTCAAAGAAGAGGAGCAAGAAAAAGAGGGGACAGCATTAACAACTGAAACCAGTGGAAAGGAGGAAAAACCTGAATCTGAGAAGCAAGATGCAGAAAGGAATGCAACAGCAGTAACTATTGAAGCGCATGAGAAGGAGCAAACTGCAGGTGAAACACAGGAGTCAGAAAAGACTGTGGCAGCCACAGGAGTAGAAGGAAGTGAAAAGGAAGAGGTAGTCAAGCATGATGAGCAGGGACAAAAAGAGGACCTGGCAGCAGCAGCTGTGAAAAAAAGTGCAGAGGAAAAAGATGAAGATGATCGAGAAAGGAAACTGGTGGAAGTCTCAGAAGATCATGGTAAAGAGGAAGAAAAAACTGAAGAAGGTGAGGAGACAGAGAAACCACTAGAAACAAAGTCAGTGGTACCTCTTGTCACTGGCAGTGTGAATGGAGAATTGAAAACATCTTCAGATATCCTACCTGTGGGAGAAAAACTGGAATCAATGGAGAAGTGTGAAATAGATGACAGAACTGAAATAGCCTCTGAAGAGACATTTGAAACAGCATCTCTGGCAATGGAAATGTCTAGTGAACAGCTTAAAAAATCTGAAGCAAGAGAAGGAAATAAATCTGCTCCACTTGGGAAAGAGTCATTAGATGAAAAAACAGAGGAAGCAGAATTGAAAATGTCACCCACAGCGGAAGATGTTAAACAAGGAGAAGCTCTGGATGGAACCACTGAGGAGAAGGAAAGCAAAGAACATGAAACAAAGTCAACTCTGAGTGCTCCTGGATCAAAGTCATTTTCTACTTCTGAACATTCAGTTGACATAGAGGATGATCAACAGTCAGTCAAACCCACTGATGAAGGACTACAGGGAAAACCTGGCACAGATATGACTGATACTGTTAAACCAGATGAAACAACCATGGAAATAACTTCTGAAGAGGCAGCTGGAAAGAGTCCTCCGGAAGGTATCACAAATGAAGCAGAACTCCTATCTTCTCAAGAAAAGACAAAACTACAAGGCAGCCCTTTAAAGAAACTCTTTACAGGTAATGGATTGAAAAAACTGTCTGGAAAGAAGCAAAAAGGCAAAAGAGAAGACTCTAAGTTAGGGGAACAGGGTGAACCAATTCAGCACTTACCAGATTCCCCAGATAGCCCAGAGGAACAAAAGGGGGAGAGTTCTGCTTCTTCTCCTGAGGAGATGAATGAAATTCCCTCTTTAGAAAAATCTGGAGATGGAATGCAGGTCACTGAAAATGAAGATGCTACAGTTCCAGATGTGGAGCGAAAAAGAGAAACTGTTACACCCTGGGCATCGTTTAAAAAGATGGTGACTCCCAAGAAACGTGTCAGAAGGCCTTCTGAAAGCGATAAAGAGGAAGAAATTGATAAGACAAAGAGTGTTGCAGTATCTGCAGCTGAAAATGTTGTTGATGAAAATCAGGGAGAAATAAAAGAAAATGGGATTGACCAGAAACTAGAGAAAATTACAGAAGAGCCCAAAAGAAAGGTTGACACATCTGTGTCTTGGGAAACTTTTATATGTGTAGGTTCTTCAAAGAAAAGAGCCAGGAAGTCATCATCATCTGATGAAGAAAGCCAAAAAGTAGAAGAGTCTGGACAGAGCAAAGAAACAGCAACAGATGCAATTCTTACTAGCTCTCAGGAGAGTGATCAAGGACAAGGGAATTCTTCCCCAGAACAAGCTGGAAGCCCATCCGAAAGTGAAGGTATTTCAACATGGGAATCATTTAAAAGGTTAGTTACTCCAAGAAGGAGATCCAAAACCAGAATGGAAGAGAGAAGTGAAGACTCTGTTGTGGGATCTAGCCTGGAGCATTCAACATCGGATGGTGAGCCTGGAAAAGATGAATCCTGGGTTCCATTTAGAAAACTGATGCCTGGGCGTAGGAAGAAAAAGTCAGATGGAAAGCCAGAACCAGCTCATCTTAAACAAGCCAAAGAAGACATGGCAGAAGCAGCTGAAGAAGATTCTGATATTCCAGCTGTTGTTCCTTTATCTGAGTATGAAGCAGCTGAACAGGAGAAGTTGGAAGCCCAACGAGCAAAAGATGTTGAAGCGATGAGAGAACGAACCTCAGAGGAAGACAGAGCAGAAAAGTTAGAGGAGACCCTAAGAATTGAGCAAGGATCTGAAGGGTTGGTACATGCAGTTGCTGTTACCGTTGTTGAGGGGGAAAGGGCAGTGACCAGCATTGAGGAAAGGTCACCATCATGGATATCTGCTGCTCTGACAGAGTGTATTGAGCAGGCAAGAGAAGAGGAAGAGCAGGAAACTCAGAAAACGACTGAACCATCTATTACAGCAGAGGATGCAGTGGTAGTGGCTAAGACAGTGCCAGACACCAGAAAGGATGTAAGTGATGACACTGCAGCAAGTGAGCTGGAGCCAACCTCAGAAGCAGTGACTGCTCTGGAGACAGCAGAAGCTTCCTGTGCTGAAGAAACAATGGAAGTGTCCCTTGCCGAGGAGACAACTGAGATGGTTTCTGCTGTTTCACAGTTGTTAGAAACCCCAGACACAACAGAGGAAGCTACACCTGTTCAAGAAGTAGAGGCCACTGAACAAAATTTGAAAGAATTGGACAAACAGACACAACAAGTTCTTCACGAAGTTGCTGAACGAGTACAGTCAGATGTAGCACAGCTGGTTAGTGAAAGAGCCATGACAGAACCTGTAATCCAAACACTACAGGGTCTTGAGTCAGAAGTGAAAGGTGATGCTAAAGATGGGAATGTTGTAGGCCAGGAAACTGTTTTGCTTGAACCGTCCTTGGAAAAAGAACACAAAGGGGATGGCCTCCAGCCCCAACAGAGTGCAGGGAGCATTCAGGGCCGAAAGAGAGTTGACGAGAGTGTTTTACATGAAGGTTCAGAGGAAAGTGAAATACCTGTGATGGAAGAAAGCACGGAAGGACGTGAAAATGTAGAGATATTGGGAGATGAAAGCCAGTGTCAGGCATGTGAAGAAGCAGTTGTAGAAGACCATAAAGAAAGAAATGAAGTGCAGAGGACAACAGAGGAACCTTTATCACATGACATAGAGTTTCACAGCATCAAAGCCGTCACTCCCAAAGAAGAGCTGTTTGCAAAGCAGGAGCCTTCAGAACAAGAGAAACTGCCTGTAACAGAGTTGACACTGGATGAGACAAGAGATGAATGTGCTCCAGAAGTAAAACCTGCAGTAAGTATTGTGTGTAACACAAAGGTTGATTGGTCAAAGAAAAAATCAGCGTTAGATACTGTACCTAGTTTAGAACCAGTTTGTGGGTATGTTGCTGTCAAGGACCTTCCTTGTGCAGCCTGAGACAACTGAAGTTCATTTCCAGTGAGAGACACGCACACACACGTCTAGAAACAGCAGGCACTGAAGCTTGTGTGCAGGGTGGGGTGGATGCAATGCCTACAGAAATGGAGTAGGAGATGGCATGCATGGATCCAGAGGTACTGAAACGACTGTCATTAGGGCTTCTGCACTGCAGAAAGTAATTGAAGATATGCTCTGAACACCTGAGATACAGATGTGATCCATGTGACACCATACACAGTGGATGGTATAGTCAGTTGTAGGCAGAAATATAGGTGTAGCTGAGGTACCTCTGCAAAGGGAAGACACAAAACAGCACCACTATCTCTAGCTTTAAATGCTGCAGTTACTGTGGCTGGCACATTCCTACCTTCTTCCTACCTCCTCATCTTCCTGGCTTAGGCTTTGTTTCAAGGGCTGCCAGCTGTCCCTTCCTTTAATTAATTTTAAGGCTGCCCTTTGTTTAATGAGCTACATGTCCTCAGAAACAACACAAGGTGGGATTTGGTGAGCCACTAATCCCCACGTCATCACCTTGTGCTCTTTCCATAACTCTTGTCCTTTTGGATGTTGCAGTTTTTTACCTAAAACATTGCTGGTCACTCCCTGCTTTTGTACCCTTTTTCAGAGATGTCTTGCAATTCTCCACAGGTTCAGGACAAGGCAGACGATGAATCATCCTTGGGGCTCATAGCTGAAGAGCCTGTGCAGCTTGAAGGAGAGGGCAGAACCCCCACTGTGGGACCAGAGTGTACAAAAGCAGTTGTCACTGTGGTCCCTGTTAAAACTGAAACACAAGATGGAATTCCTGACTCAGAAGAGCGAGTTTGTACTAAAGGAGTTCCTAGCAGTACGCCTGCCCTGAGAGAGGAAGAGGAAGATGATGCTGTGTTCAACGGAATAAAAAGCACAGAAGTCACTGTTCCTGAGGTGCCACCACAGAGCAAGATAAAAGCCTCTGCCCTTCCTTCAAAAATAGCTGGTGCAGAAGCACCTGTGGATACTGAGCAGAGTGCGAGCGATGGGTCTGACAGGGACATTGCAGCAAAAGATTCTGTGGCCATCCTAGAGCCACAATGCAGAGACAAAACAGCTGAAACCCCCTCCAAGAGTGATGAAACCAAAGGTGGCAAAGTGGAAGATGCTGTGCTCAAATCTGAAACATGGCTGGACAGCACTTCCACTGTTGCTGCGGCTCCTGCACAGATTGAAGCAGACGGGACATCAAATTTAGCATCAGCATGCCCAGACACTATTGAAAATGGAAGTGCTGTTATCGCTGATTTAAGTCCTAAGAAATGTGAAGCACCTAGCAGCTTGGCTGGAGAAGAGACTGTGGGAAAAGAACAAGAATTTGTAGAAACCTTGAAAAGTCAAGACTTCCAGAAAGAAGATAACAAAAATGAGCAATTGATGGAAGAAGCCAAAGTATTTGAATATGGAAAACGGGAAGCTGTGAGACGTGATGAATGTTCAGCTGCTGTCCAGCAAGAGGAAGGCTCTGACTCAGCCTTCCCACAGGCTGAAAGCTTGGAGGCTCTGAAAACACCTGTGGCTGTAGCAGCTGCAGCACTTGGAGAGCATGTTGTGGCAGAAACTGCGACACCCGCAGACACGACAGCCAAAACTGTCCAGCTCCTGGCAACCACACCAGAGCACATGGCTTCTGAAGGGGTCCCAGTTTCTACTATTGACTGTTCAGGCTGTGGGACTGCAGAGCTTGGTAGTGTGGAGGCACCCAAGCCTAGAGTAAGTTGTGCTTCCATGAATGGAATATCAGAGGAGCAAGAGAGACCCCAGAGCACAGGGCAAGCTGAATACAATGGTATTCCTTCTAGTCACAGTCTGTCTCCCAGCCACCCAGAATTTCAGAAGCATGTTCAGTCTGTGGTTATAGAGTCCCAGAGTACAGAAATTGTGTTGAATGCCATCCAGTCAGCTGTTCATAAACTTGCAGAAACAGAAGAGTCGGCTGCCTTTGAGTCAGAGCAGAGCATTAAGTCTATAGGGAAAAGCACATCAGATACAATTGCACCTGAACTTCTGGGAAGTATGCAGGTAGATCAACAGCTTCCAGTAAAAGAGGAAGAGATACAAAGTAAAGAACAAGAGCTCAAGCAATCAGGAATAGTGAAAACTGCTACATTAACTGAGTCTGCAGAAATTCATGCAATTGTGGAAAAAACAAAGGACATGTCTTCAACTTCTGAGATGTTGAAAGATGGGCAAGGTCAGAATTCTTTAACAGTCGTGACAAGCCCTGAAGACAGTTCAAGGGGAAGTGTGGGACTTCAGAAATCAACACTAGAACAAAGTACTTCAGAAGATTCAACCAAAGATACCCTAGACATACACGCACCAAAATTAAAGGAAAAAGAGGTTGGGTACATTATGGAAATCTCAGACCAACATACAGGACAGCAAACGTGCAGAGAAAGTGGAGAACAACCGTATCACCCACCAGTGGAAGATGGGAAAACACAAATGTGGGAGGATGATAGTTGCCAAGAAGGAACATCTTGTGACAGACAAAGTCAGAACTCAGTGGCTCTGACGCCTTGAATGTAAGTAGCATTTTTAGCCAGTAATTTATTCATTTTTCTAAGATAGTTCTGAGGATCTCTCTAATATGATGTGGTGGTTTGTTTTTATTTATTTTCCTGAAGGGTTACCCTCACTTCAGTGGCCTTGGACTTGGCCTGTATTTTGGTGTGATATTTCTGAGAGGTAGAAAATGTACTTTCCAGTTTTCCTAGGTAGGAACTTATATGACACATTTAATTTAATGTATGGGATTTAATATGCAAACACACTAACAAAGCTCTTTTTTTTTAAATCCTAAAGGATGTGAATATTGCCTTCCATGGTAAACCTGGAGTGCCTCCCGTACAAAGCTCTTTGCACTTCAGAGGAATTCGAATCATAAATTATAAGTATAATCTCTCCCTAGGATATACACTGCACTTGCTTCACTAAGTCATAAGACTTTTATCTCTGAGAACTGCTTGGGAAAATAAGATAATCTTGAGAAAGTAAGCTGTCATTACTGAAGCTTTTTTACCGTCATCTTTCTTTCAGATGTGCTAAGCATCCATGTGGCATTGGGAGAGATGCCAGTCCTAGAGAACAACTGACAATCCTGCCACAGAACCAGGAGCTTTATTCACTACCCTTTATTCTTGGATGTTAACATCTGTTCCTCTGAAGACCTCGCCTTGCCATTTTTGTTAAAAACCACAATGCCATTAATATTGGCTGTATCCATACCTGTGTTCCATTCAAAGGTCATTTGTCTCTGCCCAAAATAATCCATTAAGACTGGAGATGCACCACTGAGTGACTGGGCAGACCACTAGAAATTTTGCCACGGTTATTACTGTCCCCTCATTTAATGTGTGCCCTGTCTGTCCAATGTCCTTGAATCCCTTCACTCATCCCTGAATCCCCCTCCCTTCATTCTGAAGTCTCCCTTACCCCTCACATCTTTCCTAGCTGCCTTGATCTGACCTGTGAGTGGCCATAGATGCTGCTCTGCCTGTGTGAGGGGGAAGAGGAGGGCTGACTGATGAGAACACATGAGACTTCTGGATATGTCTGTCAGACAACAGGAACTGGATCACGCACAAATTGTTGAGCAAAGTGCTCAAGTTTGCTGCCTTTCAGTCCCATTCAAATATCCCTGTTCATCTTTCAGTTGTATTTGTGCAGGCCTGATTTAGTCAGAAATTTTTTCTACAGTGTAGCTTGAAAGGAGATGGAAAATACCTTTCCTCTGTTGTTCCAGACTTCAGGTCTCAGGACTGGACTGTAATGTATTGAATATTTATATGTATGTCTTAAACCCAGTTCTGATTTTAATGTAGAGCAATGATACTTCTGTACTGTTTAGGCATTCCCTCAAATGAATATTGTAGAGTAGCCTGGAGAGGAAATTGATACTGTTGGAGCGGAAATTGATAACATGTAGTTTCCTATTTATTGTTCCAGGTCTTTCCCCCTGTAAAATCTCTCAAAAAAATTGGCTGTCTTGCTTTGAATGTTTATATGTATATCCTAAACCCAGTTCTGATTTTAATGTAGAACTATGATATTTCTAAAGACAAACGGAGAGCCCTGACCTGACCCACTGCGCACTTCTACTTGCAGCCCTCCCTGGTTTCTGAGAACCCTCCCTTCAGACACCATTTCACTGTCACCTTGTTCTTGCATCACAACCTTTGTATCGCACACCTCTCATTCCAGGCTCTGCTGATTTCTTGTCATTGCCCCATCCAACCCAAAGCCTTTTCCTTCCCTAAATTTTCTGACATCTTTCCTGCATACACATTTCCTCCTTTCCCAACCCCTGCCTGAACTGTTTTCCCACCACACCATTTTGTGAAATTCTCCCCATTTCTGACAATTTTGTCTTTCCTGAGGCAGGAGTAGGGAAGAGGATAAGGACTTGGTGATGAGTTCTGCCTTAAATTGTAAAGAACTGATGAGGTCTTTGGGGTACTGAGGTCTTAAAAACCTTCATGTAAGGTGGATTGGACTGGCAACAGCTGAGACCAGAATGAGCAGGGTGATACAAAGATGCTTATAAGCCCCAAGACTGAGAGTCCTGGGATGTCTGTCCTCAACAGGAATTGGTCCTCTCCTTTCTTGTTTACATGAAAATCAAACAAGGGGTACAAGTCAGTACTTTCAGCTCTGATTTCTAAAGTGAAGGTTACAGATCGCACATTGTGCAACCAATGCCCATCAAGTTAAACGATAGCTGACTCTCATACCTGTATAGTAATTTATTTTAAAATCAGCTTTAGTGTACAAATGTTCTTGTTACGGCAGGTGCTGGCCCTCCTCGAGGCTGCACATCCAGCAAGCAATGTGACTGATTGCACTGGTGTGATTGCACCATCTGGTGCTGCCCTGTGTGGAAGCATCAAAAGATTTGTCCTTACCTCAGAGCGAATTATATAAATATTTAAAGCCAAACAATGTGGTTTCAAACAATCCAGTCTATCTCTGTCCATCGTTAGTGGCAGCTTTCCCCCTTAGCTTTGGGCAATTCCAAAAACCTCGGTTGACTTCCACACATTTAGGTTGGCTTGCAAGGTAATGATGCTCTTAATAACACCTCACAAGTGCAAACTTGGCTGAATTTGTACAAATTGTATACCTATGTACCTTAAGCCATATTGCAATAACTGCAGCAGGTAAAACAAAATAACAAAAGCATGACCTGTGTAATCCTGATTCTTACGTTTGTAGCTCCAAAGCTGTTAATAATATGTAAAGTTACTTCTTGTCTGAACCTCATTTAAATAAAGCTAGCTTTACCACAATGTAAATTGTCTGTTGGTAGTAATTGGGCAGGCAAGGGCTTTTAACTTGCCTGTTTTCTTCATTAATCCAGGGCCTAGGTAAACAATGCAACAAACCTAACTATAAAACAAATACAAAAGCTTCTTTTTATAACTGACAGCTAAAAAAACCTGCTGCACACAAAACCATGCTAATGGTGCAGGGAGAATGTCTCCACAAAAAGATACTACTTTGTTCCAGTGTATTGCTTTGGCCTCTGAAACTCTCCTTCGAGACTGTGACTTCTGGCTTGTGCTGAAAAGCTTGAAGCTTTCTCTAATCCAATGTATTGGGTTACCAAATTTCATTTTGTGTTTTTAAGGTAGATTTTCATTAATTAAATAAAATGCAACTACAAATTTGTTCTAACCTGTGTATGTGGTGGGTTTTTTTCAGCTTGCTTAGTGTAAATTATTTTCTGATGGTTGCTTCATCTTCAGGGAATTAGATTTGCTCCTGAGAATTCATTTGTTGTTGACTGATGTTCAGCTTTTGATATGAATTAAAGAAGCTAATTATAGAATAAAATTATGATTTGGCTCTAAGTTTCAATAAAATACGCATACTTCAGAAGAAGTAATAAGAATTACCTACTTCAGTAGACTGAAATACCTTTATTAAATTCAAGATAGATAACAGTATTCAGTGAACCCGAATGAAAAATTAGTAAATCATATGCCTTGCTGGTGTGACTAAAGTATAGAAAACTCCAACAAAGCAACAACATAAATGTCCACAAAATCTTTGTTACAGATCAGTAGAATTAAGGGTCTTAGGCCCATAACTGATAATCTTCTAGGCTCCCACACTTCTCTTTAGCGAGGGTATACTTATGGCAGCAGAAATCTGGGTGTGCTGGTTATTTGTGTTAGCACACTTTGGACTTCAGACATGAAATTTTTCCAGCTGTCTGTGAGGATGGATTAGCAGCATTTGTATCTCCAGATAGATTCACACCTGAACCGGTTTTGTAATAATTGGTACCTTCCTCTCCTTAGCTAAAATGCCAGATCCACTAACTGCAAATCCTTAGCTGTAGTGGTTGCAGCAAGTGCAGTGATAGTGGAATGGGGCAGGATGTCTGTCCCTCTTCCTTTGGCGTTGTGTCAGGAGGCTCACACTGCAGGGGACTGATCGTGCTGTCCACCTCCGGTATCTGGAGGTACAGATTGAACCAGGATCTCCTGCCAGACATTGGTCACAAGCTGTACACAGCCTCTGCTGCCCCTTTTGCAAGGGTTATGCATTTATACTGGTTAGTGAAATCCCTAAACAGGCACCTAACTAGGGATTGGAGTCCAAGCCTCTTGCGTCCCGAGGAGGTTTGTCTGTCGTTTTCTCTTGTAGGGCTGTTTTACTGGCAATAGCTCAAGCATCCTGCCTGTTAGCTCAAGCTATGGAAGTGGATCTGGCTTTCCCATGCAATCCAGAGCATATGGGAGGCAGCTGTGCTCGTTGTGGAACCTGACAGCTTGGATACAGCAAGTGCTTGGGGCCAGGCAGGAGGCTTGCCAAAAGCAGAGGATTCCTGGGATGTTCATGTCTGGATGCTGAACACTGGATGTTTGTCACTCACAGCTGCCACATAGGAAAAGAGAGGGCCTGAGGAGGCTGATGGTCTTGCAAGGAAGGATGTGGCTTGGAATGAGGAGCAATGCAGAGCAGAAGGCCAGTGGAATTGGCAGCATAGGGTAACTTAGCTCTGTGAGCATTTTGAGATGCTCCTAACAAGATGGAAACTTTGCCACCACAAAGCTGATACCTGATGTAGAGCTGACATTATCTCTAGTTGGGCACTACATTTAGTCTTTACAAAAGTAAGAATTAGAGATAGGGATCTAGTAAAGGCATGTGTCTGTTCTGCTTCAACATCCTCTTGAAAAAATACTACCAACTCCCTAAAATAGGAAGAACAGTTTAAGGAAGCATCTCCTTTTCCCCTAGAAAATGACATCCACTTGCAGAGCTTGAAAAGGCTACATACAATCATAGAATGATACGGGTTGGATGGGACCTTAAAGATCATCTGGTTCCAACCCCCCTGCAATGGGCAGGGCAGGGAGTGATGATATGATGAAATGAGGGAAGCAGAAGTCTGATATGCCACTGGGCAGCTGTGCCCTGGGGATGGCCTCTGTGTCAGCTTGACCCTGTCCTTGTCATCTGTTGTACAGATATGTCTCTGTCCCTTCTACACAGGCACCAGACTAGGAAGGATAACCAACACAATGCCTTTTCTCTTAGCAGCTAGACAAGAGGGAATTGTGGAAAACTGCAAAGCATTTGTAAGCCAGTTGCTGTCCTGGAAGGCAGACATCCCAGGAAGCCTTTAGGAAGCAGCCTGGGAGCAATCCCTGCCTCCTCCCCAGTGCAACTGTTCCCCTGGGGGGGGTCTTCTGTGTCCCCTCAGCCACACAGTACCATGGCCTCCTCTCCCCTGCCTGAGCTATCTGTCTCTGCTTTGTAGGCAGGTTCGTTGTGAACTTTGAAATGAATTTCTGTGAGATTTCCAGCAGACACTCCGAGAGGCAGCGTGGCAGTCAGTGGTGCCTGTCATTTCCCATAAAAGCAGCTGTATGATGCAGAAATCTTGACACACAACTGCCTGTCTCCCTTTCACCATTCCTGGGTAGCCATGAGGGTAACACAAAGATAGAGAGGTGATGCTCAACCAATACTTGAGGGTAGTGCATGCCCAGGGCCAAAAAGGAGTAAAGTTTCAAGACTAGCTCACTAATGCAGAGGAGCCTGGGGGATTACTTAGAGCTCCAAGGAAAGTCTGCTTGGTGAAGATGAAGTGAGGGGGAAATATTTATTTATTCAGAGGAAGCTTTTTGTAGCCCAATTACATTTGGTTTTTTTAATCTCCCAGATGATGATTTCACTATCATTTCATGAGTGTGATTAAGAATCACAAGGACAAATATGACCTATCCATTATTCTGGAGCTAATATGAACTTTTCTAAACTAGAATCTTTGCTGAATAATCTTGAAAATAGCATTATTTTCTTTGGCATAAATCTCCCTGCTGGGGAAATGCTTTTATTGGATTTTTGCATAATCTGTCTTGATCCTGCAATTGGATTCCAGCTCATAGATCCTCTCTCCTCCCCACAGCAGAGCCAGTTAATGCCTTGCAGATGCAGGGGAGGAACCTGCATCAGTATGAATGATGTGGCAAAGGCTGGGCATATTGCTTACAGTTCCTCATACAAATGCATATTTAATTTAAAAAAAACCCAAACAGACAAACCTCTTGAGCCATTATTGGCATCAGTCAGTAGAAGCAGGCTCATATTAATCATGGCACTATATTGACTATGTTGAAATTACTATTTTGTTTTCTTTCACTCATAGCCAGTAGTTGCTCATGAAGAGAACAGATACAATAATTCTTTCTGTAAACATTCCTTGATGCGTCTCAAGGCTCTGGCTGTTCCTGTTATTAGTTACTTATTTTTCCAATACAAGAGGCATCACATTTTGTTTTCACTTTTCTATTGAGAGCTTAAATCACTTGGAAAGCATCAAACCTTACAATCTAAACTGTAGAGATGATTTTGCTTAGATCTTCTC
This sequence comes from Dasyornis broadbenti, assembly GCA_013397935.1. Taxonomy (NCBI): domain Eukaryota; kingdom Metazoa; phylum Chordata; class Aves; order Passeriformes; family Dasyornithidae; genus Dasyornis; species Dasyornis broadbenti. The sequence continues at coordinate 2,924,929 of VZRN01005839.1, read as the reverse complement.
AAAATCCTATTTTTAGTTTTGACTAAAGTACAGGAGCACAGTGAGGATGTGCTATGACAAACCAACCTGCTATACTTCTGTATTATACCATAGAAACCAGGAACTTTGGCATATCACTGAAAAAATAATACTTGAATTTTGAATTGTAAACTATGAAAGGTTTTGATTATTGTCCCATTGAGAGGCAAAGTAAAATTAGCAGGAAAGTGGCCGTGGGTGGCACTGACAACAAGCAGGGAAGCAGAGGAGCACAGCTGGAGGACTGCAGGAGCAGAGACTAACATGCATCAAATTATGTAAGATTGCTGCTACTGGAAACAGAATGTTTATTGGCATTAGGAAAAAAATCAGAGAGGCTCCACAATCTGCAAAACCAGAAAAAAAAGATTTAAATGAGTTGAAAAACAATGAGTGCTTTTATTGAACATGAATTTGCAGCCCATTTGCAGGAATGCAAATAATATGGTCACTGTGGCTTCTCAAGGATGAAGTTCTCTTTAAAGAACATGTTCACACATATATAGGAACATTAGAAGTAAAAGTATCTTCACTTTTAAGAGAAGCTCATAGCTTTAAAATAACACTTAGCAATGAACCAAAGTGTGAAGCTAGTGCTTTCCCTTCTGCAGGAGGAAAAATGGGGAAGAGGGTTTTTTAAAAATTGCTAACAACAAGAAACATTAAAGTGTATGGTTAACCAATAATGATCTTGAAGTGTAAAGCTCAATTTTCCCACTCATTACCTATTTTCTTAAGTAATAGAAAGGGAGACACCAAAACGCTACCTGGCTCCAACTCTAAATATAGCACACAGACCAAAGTTTAGAAGGTTATGTTTGAATTTTAAATGGGCTAGACTGAAATATTAATGATTCCTCGGCTTAGAAGAGCCTAAAATAGACTGTCAAATGAGCAGTGCTGAGGTTAGACTGTTTTAATATTCTAGGGAAAAATCGCCAGCTCTTTCTAATTTGGTTGTGATCTCAAAATGTAAACAAACAATGACAACCGAGTGTCCCTAAAGTGTGAAGATATTCTGGTTTTTAAGCTGAGAGGAAGGAGACTAAACAGAGGGAGTAGCACTGCTGATGCTCAGAGAATTAATACTTTTCAGCCCTTCCTAAGTCAATGCTCTGGGCTGGAGGAGCAGCTGGACATTTGTGTATTTCTTGTGTACAATGTGAGTGCATACATACACCATCCCTCTGGCAGGACATGCTCAGGCTCTGTCCCCTCTCTGGACCCGAGGACAGGGAACTTGAGCAGCTGCACTGAAGCTCAAACAATTGTTTCTCCTTGGCCTTGCACTTCCCTGGCTCATCTGGAACACGGTGTGTAGGGAAGCGCCGGTGTTTCCACTGCACTCAAATTTTTCTGCCACCTGCTTATCAGCTCATGGGTCTGTTTTCTGCTGGCAGAGTGTGGGGGACACTAAATATCCTCTCGAGGCGTAATTCCCCTCGTGTGCCTGCCCCTGCCAGCCTCGGGGCTTGGTGCCTTTGAGTGCTCTGCAGGCCACCATGCAAAAGGCTCTGCTCTCCGGGACAAGCCTGCTGCGGGACAGGGCTGCCAAAGTCCCTTCCGCCCCTTTCTTTGGCTTTCCAGCGCAGCCCCTGGGTTTGGGAAAGCTGCCAGGGGGCTGCTCTTTGGGGTGTGCAGTGGCTGCTCCTGCGGAGGGCCCGGGCGGCTGCCCTGGTGTGACTGCACCATCTAGTGCTGTCCCTGCACAGCCGCCGCTGGGCGCGCAGTCGGAAGGACGCTCCTCTGGGCTTTCGCACTGAAAGAAACCAAAAGGAAAAATCGACTCAGGCTGCAGCTTAAATGTGCGTAGAACCACGTCCTGCTTCATAACACCGCTAAAGCTGGAGAAATGTGGCAAAGGCAATAATTTCTAGCTGTTGTCTTCCCAATTAGCTGAAATTCCCTCCAGCTCTGGCAGCTGCTAAAGGGGAAAAAGCAGGACAGTGTTAGCTTGCATTAGTGACGGATGTGCACAAAACACACGTGTGAAACGATGAGCTGCTTTAGGGGGCTCTGGAGGGAAAATGCAGGTTCAGCCCTAGATCGCTGCTGTATTCGGTGCCAGACTGAATCAAGTCAGGAGACGAGAGGGCAACAGCAGAAACAGGGCCCAGTACCACAGCAGCTGCTCACTCGGCTCCGGTCCGGTGCTCCCTGAGGCACAGTCCCTGCCAAGGCCCGGCCTGTGGCTCCCTGAGGCACAGTCCCTGCCAAGGCCCGGCCTGTGGCTGCAGGAACAGCAGCATCTGCCCTGCTGCCAAGGCCAGGAAGAGATCAGGCCTGCTGCACCTGCAGCCTCGCAGAGCAGTGCCTGCTTGGCAGCTTCTGATGAGCCTGGAAGTCTTCAGAGCGAGCTGCAACAAGCCACAGCAAAGGTGCAAGCTGGGCTTCTGAGCCGTGGGGAAGGAATACACCAGTTTTACCCAAAAAGCCTTGGGCAGCAGATCCAGCAGAAACTGGGCTGCTGAGGCTCTGCTGCATCCTGGGGTGATGGAGAGAACGCCTGCAGCATGATGAAAAGAAAGCTGAGTGAGCACTGGAATCATTAGCTGAGGTTAAGTGGTAAATGCCTTCCAAGAGGACCTCCAGCTTGTGTTTGCAGATACACCCAGTATATACCACAAATGGTAAAAACCTGCAGAGAACCTCAACTGAAATAAAGGTAGTGGAAAAGAGCCAGCCTGTCTCTGTGTGAAAAGGAGAAAGCAAAATGGGGAAATAGAGAAGCACCACTGAGCATAAGTGGTTATGGAAAAGGTACTTAGACAAAGGCAAACTCTGAGTCAGTTAAATGTATGGACAACACCAGTTTTACATCAATTAGCTGAGTTTCTCTCTTTGTGATAATTCTCTGAGATCCATTCCCAGGGATGGTGGTGACACAGTACAACATAAAAACAAATAATGACTAAGGCAGAGGGTTTTAGGGACGTGGTCTCTTAGGCACCCACATGGCAAGTAGCAACTAACAGCAGATTATGGAGGCCTGACAGCTGCTGCCAAACCGCTCACTACATCTGCTCCCAGTATAGCTGATACAGTCAGTCCTCTTAATGATGGATGGCAACTATCGACATGAAAGAAATGTTTTTCATGACCCCAGCACCGGGGGCAGGTCAGATGAGGTTTGCTTTCATCTGGCAGGGGCTTCACTGTACATTTACTTGACTATTCCAAAGCTTAAACCATAGTCCTAGCATACATGTAGTTCATGCTACATTGCCTGAAGAGCTGGAAATGTTAAAAATTCCACAAGAGGTCACTGTGAGGCAGTGCATCAGTGATGGAAGAGGAGGCTGCTTTGCAAAACCTGTAAAAACTATGGACACTTGTGACAACATAGCCACAGTCAGTTGGGGTGGAGATACCAAGGGTCCAGTCACAAATTAATCTTTTGGCAAGTCAGACGGACAGGTGGGAGAAAAACAGGTGCTACAAGAAATCAAAAGGTTATCCCTGTCCCAGAATAAGAAATCAGTTATGTGCTGTGCTAGGGACTTTAGGATCTTGGAGGGGACATATTCCAGAATGAAGTATAATAATCTGACTTCTCCATAATTTACTACAGAAAAATGCAGTCTGGGAATGGACCCCACAAGGCCCTTAGAGCTGTTAAAGAAAACCATAAATGTGTTTCAGTCACTGGAACTCATCTGCCCTATGTGGACCCTCTCACTACACATCCAGGTGGGAAAGAAGGGATATTGCTGGGGACTAGAGGAATAGTGATTGCCTGGATCCACACAACATCAAGACACTTTGCGTTTCAAACAGAAGGTAAGAATGCAGTCACATGTAACAATAATACTACTATTAAATAATTGTGAAAAGAAAAATGATACTGAGTAGGAAACCAGAGAATATGACTTTACAGGAAGGTCATGAAGCTGGGCAGTGGGGTCATCATGAAGGCAAATGCACTTTTGCTCTAGAAAGCTTTTAGAAAAATGAAGAGCATGAGTGTTTGGAGGGCATCATTCCCAAAACTTTTTACACTTCAGTGAAATCTGCATTAGAAAAGATGGTAGGTATAGCCTCTCCCTAGACCATTTCCTGCCCTTGCTTATCCGATACTTTTTAATCTCCATCTCTAAGAACTGATTGGGAAAATAAGATGATCTTGAGAGAGTAAGTGGTCATTAACAAAACTTACATAATTCTTTCTGTCAGATACGCTGAGCATTCATGTGCCATTTGGAGAGATGCCAGACATAGAGAACCACTGGGAAGGCTGTGGCAGAGCCAGGAGCATTATCCACGAAGCTTAATTCAGCAGTGCTGACAGATGCTCTTTGAAAACCTTACCTTTTTGTCATGGTCATTAAAAGCCATGTCTTTAATGCTCAGTATAGCTACACGTGTGCTCCATGCAAAGGTCTGCACCACAGAGCCAAGATCATGGAAGATATCTCAACCTATTCCTGTCATGGAGAGCAGCAAGGATTCCTCTGCCTCCTTCTCCTTTTTCCTGTGGTGAGACAGGGACAAAAACAGGGTCATGTCCTGCACATGCTCTCAAGTGAAAGGGAAAACTGAAGCTGAAATTAGGAAAGACTGAGAGAGAAGGGGAGAAAATCACATTCTATTTAGTGCTGCAGTGCTTGAAATACTTGTTTGGTGCCATTCCAGCTGAACAGGCAGTGTCCTGTGCCTGCACTCTCCACCAGTTGTTACACTGACTTTCTACAGCCTCCCTCTTCCTTCAGCAGCTCTTTTGCAGCCCCATTCTGGTGAGAAGTTAGTACTCTGTTTCTCCCCCAATCCTAGCCCTAGTCCTTGTCCTGGTTTTGGCTGGGATAGAGTTAATTGCCTTCCTAGCAGCTGGTACAGTGCCACGTGATCGTACTCATTGTGAGAATAATGTTGATAACACACTGAGGATGTAGCTGTTGCTGCATAGTGCTTACCCCAAGTTAAGGACATTTCAGTTTCCCTTGCTCTGCTGGTGAGGAAGGAGCATGAGAAGCAGCGGGAGAGCATGGCCAGGACATGAACTGGTCTGAGAGCGCTGGGGTTGTGGCCTTCTTGACAGGTCCAGCATGGCTGCTGCAGCGTGTGACTTTGCCACCAAAGGCCCTGTCAGAGGCTGTGGCATTCCTGGACCTACCCATTGCTCCAGCAGCTGCTTGACTTCCCTGGGATCTCCTTTGGGTTTCTGAGAGCTGGAGCGCCCATGTAATCTTAACACATTTCTTGCAGAATGATACCAAGAAATGCATCTTCTTGGTCCCATCAGACACTGAAGAAGAATTTTGCCACTCAGCTGGTAGGTTTTAAACACAGACTGAGGAACTGCCCTTGTCTATAAGTGCTTTGCAAGCTGGCACTTCTGCAAAACTGCCTGCTTCACTTCAGGCAAAGCAATTCAGCTCTGTCCAGGAGACCTCTTGAAGCCTGGAGTGTTACTACTTTGCAAACCCTGGTTATGCTCACCAGTAGGGACACCAGTGCTAAGTGCAATTGTCATTGTATCTCTATTTCCCAGTTCTCAGAGCCATGTTTAATCACGTTCCTTGACAGCAATAGGAAATAGACGTGCTCATTTCTCATGTAAGAGTCACCGCGGAGGTGTGGCACTGCAAGGGAGTACCGCTACTGGCAGCTATGTGACAGAGCAAATAAATCCTCTTGGCAGCAACAGATGCACTTTTTTCCTCTCACCATGAAAACCTCAGCTCCTGTAAGCACTCTGGAGGAGCCCACCAGCATGGCCAGACGCAGAGTAAATCATCACCTCACACTCCCTTGCAGTAGTATCAGAAGCAGGGAAATGTTTTCTATGATATTGCAACACTTTCTCATGGGTCTACCAAGGATTACAGGGATTGATGACTTTTAATTTCTGTAGGTCAACTTACCATTAGAGCACAAAACCACTCCTTTGGGAGAAAGAGTATCTATTTATGATGGGGGGAAGGGTGGAAAAAGCATCAATACAAGCATCATTTCCAAATTCCTAGTATGGTTTTTTCTTTAAGACACAGATGCGAATCCCATGCTAAGAGATTTCTGGCCTTCGAGCTGATGACAAACTGAAAGTGGTGCTTCCATTCCCTGGGGCAATTGTACTGCATTTGGTAGCACCTTCTCTTGCTGGCAGGGGCATGGGGAAAGCACCAGCCCTAAGAGAACTCCTCAGGGTGCTGCTACCCCTATGCTGGCAGAGCAGAAGCCACGTGCTCTCAGTTCTATCTGTGGCAGACACTGAAAAGCAGAAGCTGCTGCTTCCACTCTTGCTCTAATATAGGGACATGGTCTCACTGCATAGATTCATAGAATTGTTCAGGTTGAAATTGTTGTCACTGCAAGCTGCCCAAGTGTCATACCCACTTTGCAAAGTTATCACAGAAACTTCTGCAATGTCAAAATCCTCTATAAATTTAAATATCTCAGTGTTACTTCTGTGCCTTATATGTTTCCACTGTTCTAAGAGGAAACAGTTAATATAATGTAAGAAATCCCAAAGCAAAACAAAAAAACCCAAACCCCACCCCAAAACAGGAAAGGTGGTGTCCTTAATAGGCATGATCACAGCTTCACAGTTTAGGTGGCTGCTTCCTGAATAACTGCTCAGTTCTTTCACTCTCCCCGTTTAGTTTGAGCTGCTGTTTCACCACATGCTAGCTTTCCACTCTGTATGGCACAGCTCTGCACACAGATGAAAGCTGATCCATATTTCAGCTGACTCCTTCTGCTGATTTTTGCTTTTGTTTCACTTGCAGCAGATAGAACTCAGAAAAAACTAGTGACATAGTGGCAGTTTGCTCTCAGACATTTCCTATATGACAGGAGAGTGATGCACAGCAACACTTACACCCTTCAAGTCATGCCTGTGGTATGGGTTTTTTTTTTTTTTTAATAAATATCATACTATAGTTTTATTAAGAAGGGCATGAAGAATTTGAACTTTAATAAACTCAGTGAACAAGGATGAAGTTTCTGTGAAGGTTCTCTTTCAGTTCTTGTGCAGAAATCAGGACTTGTCCTGGGTCTCTGTTATCAGTATTGCAAAGATGCCTCAAAATGAGATTAAAAAAAATTTAATTTTGCATAAGAATGCAATCATATCAAAGAGTAAGATTATTATTATTGAACAATTATGACTCTATATTCTATGTATATGTCTGTCTGTGGAGAACTGTGTGCCAGCAACTGGAGTGGTGCTGGCTGAATTGCTGAAGCAACCCATTCAAGAAAACTGAAGAAAACTGAAAAATCAGGCTAGTTTGTCAAAAGGGGATTGAATCCTGGTTTGATTTTTACCTAATAAGCTCATGAAATAAAGCTTGATTAGAGTACATTGCTCTGTGAATTTGAGAGACCTAAATAAACAATGGCAATACATACAATAAATCACTGCTGAAACTGGAATTGCATAATACAGTAGTAAACAAAAAAGAAAATGCTTTAACCATGTGGTTGAGAGATTAAGGATAGAAGGAAACAATGGATTGATCAGGAAGCTCCCTTAGAAAGTGTATGAGCTTCTTCAAAATGAGTCCTGACGCAGTCAGCAGATTGGATACAGGCTGTGGGTCTGTGCTGAGGCATGCTGGAATGCTGAGTACCTCCTCCACACTCCACAGAGCAGTACAGTAAGTGAACATTTGTGTCAACTTTCATTTTGTGGCTCTGTGTCTCTCTTCCCTGAGCAGATTTCCGAAGGTTCCAGGAAGGCTTCCGTTTTGGCCAAGGCGATAGGCATGGACTGAAGACGAGGAAGTCCTGCTGGCAGCTCCTTGGCACAAGGGCTAAAACACCGGCACTACAAGGAATGACAACAGTCACTGACAGCTGCTCCAAGGACACACTGAGCTCTTGCATCTTGGCACACGTGACCAGTTCAAAAGCACAGATAAAACCATCACAGCAGCAAGGCTGTGCTGCAGAGGAAATGTGTTTTGTGGTTTTGGCTAAATTTCATCAAAATATGTCCTTCTTAATGGCAGGCTTGGTAGAAGCTCATATTTAAGGACAGTAAGTTTCTCTTATTTCTAAAGATGATCACAGATCATTTGGCAAATATACATTAATGAAGAGTGTTGCAAAAGACTTCTTGCTTCTTTCTGTTTTGTTCTACTTTTGGTATGAGTGGGATTTCATTATCCAGTGACAATGGGCATTTTTACAAAGAAAAACAAATAAACAAAACAAGACCTGTAGAAATGGAAACACTTTGTGTCAGGTAACAGCTGGGTTATTTAAACAGCCAGCTTCCATCCCCACTGGTAGTCTGCCACCCAGATTTCATTAACCAAAGTGTGCTGCTGTAATTAACAGTGTAACATTTACAGTGTTGAAGTAGGAATGTTAATTGGTTTTAAGTTTTATTTTTTTAAAGTAACTTGATTACTCCTAATCATTCATAGCTATGAAGTATCTTAAAACATTTGCGGATTTTTGGGAAGCAATAAATAAGAGAGTCAATGACAGAATTCCAAAATGAACTTCCCTTACTTGTTTACTTTTCAAGATTAAAAGGTAGGGAAATACAATCAAGGAAAATTACTTTAACTTGGTTAAGAATGAATCAATTTGATCTTGAACTGCTTGGGCTGAAGATATCTAAAGAACTGTATTAGTCTCCAAAAAGACAAAATACGCAAAGAAGATAATCCTGCTGTTAAGCAGATTGGGAAAAAAACCATTGAAAGACATTGTCATGCCAGCAGGCACCACAACAAGTGCTTGTGTCTAACCAGGTCTCCTTTAATTAATGCAAAAGATGTTGCAATGTCAAAGAAGTTATTTAAACAGAATGAAATCTTTTTTTTATCTCTTGCAACTAGCAACTTTTTGTGACTGAGGCTGTTATTTTATGGGATTTGGAGCTGAAGAGCCAGACAGGTTTTGTAAACATTAAGACAGCAACTGAAGGCCCTCCAGAGCAAACAGGAGCACAATTTTATGTATTCAATGTATGTAACATGAGCATCTTCTGATAAATTCTCCCACTGCAGAAGCAGAATGGTTATCAGACCAGTGATTAAGAAGATATTTGTTACAAAACTACTGATTGCAATGGACTGCAAACTCCACTTTCAGAAGTGATAATCCTCTGTTGGAGCAGATGGATTTGTAAGTATTTGGTACTTCTGAAGTCAAGGCAGAGATGTCAAGTGACATGCTTAGGAAATTAACTTTGAAGATATTCCTTTGGAAAAACATGTCCCAGCCCACAGCCTTGAATGACAGCAGATTTTCACCAATTTCTCAGCAGTTCCTGCCAAGCTGTCTGCTTTCATTTGGTAGACAATTCACAACTTCAGCAGGTGAGCAGACTGAATTATCACTGAGCAACTCAGTCACAAATCTCCAAATCAAACACTGAAAATTAAACCCTGAAATTATCTCTACCTGTAATAATGATTCAGAGGGTTTATACAAAAAAGCTCCAACAAAACTGCAATTGTGCTGTAATTTCCCAAACTCTTGACGCAGCTGTTAATAACCAGAATATACTGTTTCTAATTTGTTGCAGAGGAACAAAACTGCTCAAGCAGTTAAAAGGCAATGACTTACACATCCCTATGGAGCATCAGACAATAAAGGGTATTAAAAATAAACCATTATCATAGCTCAACACATATTAAAAGTCTCTTTATTGTGACTTCTTTTTCTTTTTACCCGACAGTGTTATTTCATAAGAATAAATATTAACAGGTGAAAAGTATCTCTGGTGATCCTGCAATTTCACGTTCCTTGTAGCAGCAGTACTGTCATAATCAACTCCTTCCACGGCTGCTTATTCCCTGCCCTACCCTGCTCCTTCTTGCTGGGCAGCACACCAGCCTGCAAAGCCACACTGCCCTCCAGAGGAGCTACCTGCCCAAGTGGGAGTCACCACTTCCCTACATCCTGGATGTTGCCAGCAGCAACACTGGCTTCAGAAAGCCTCTTCCCGGCTCATCTCCATCCTTGCACAATCTTTGAGTTGTTCAAAACCTTCTGTAGAGCTAAAATAAGGAACAGATTTGACAGAAAAATAGCATTTTTTAAGACTGGTTCTTTTTCGCTTGAGTCTGTTCAACACGTAACTGAGCAAACATCATGATGTCCAAACAGAGAGGTGAGAGGAGGAATAATGTCTCACAATAAACGGTGTGGCCACATGCCCCCCGACACAACCAGCTGAGCTGGCGAGCTGAGCTGAACTGTTGTACTTTGCCCTCAAGCAGAGCTGGAGCTCTGGAATTAGAAAAACCCCAACATTTGAAAGCAGCAGTAACAGCCGAGGTGGTAGCACCTTCAGCAGCTTTAGTCATTTTGGAAATGAACTTGTGACTATCCCCTAAATTAGGGATACCTCAAAAGCCAGCATTACCCTGAACTAGGAAAGCTTTATTCGTTTTCCTACTCTGAGAGCATTTTGGACTATGGAAGATGAAATAAAAAAACACATTTAAGGAAATTATAATGGTAGATGAAGACCTTAAAGAGGTTTTAAAATGGGTAACACTAAAATAATCCTGTAAGATGTTATTTCTTTACCTCAAAAAACTTCTATACTTTGAAGTGAAGTCAATTGATTGTAAATCTATTACTCTAATACAAGAGAGATAATAAAATCAATACCACTTACAATCAACTTTACAGTAATTCTCACATTATAATAAACTGGAAAAAAATCTAGTATGTAGTGACTTTTTGTACTAAATCCACCTTAAATTTTAGTAATCTCATTGTTCACCTGTGTGACAGAGGTTTTAGTCTGATAAACAAAATACATCACTTGGCTTTTAAACCGATTCAGCAAGAGCTCATTCAGGAGGACAGAACACCAACAACCTTTCACCTTCAACTCAATAAATCATATCCCATTTAATTCAGTTTTTATTCAATGAAATGATGTATAAAAACTTACAAATCTGAGAACTTAACTATACACAAAAAGATGATATTCAGTTTAAACGTATACACAGAGAAGAGCTGTGGTTTGTGACTTGCCCTCTCCCACCCCTCCCCCCAAACACACACTGTCTCCATTTATGATGGGGCACTTTTTCTGTCCACTTACACCTTCTGTTGGCCCAGTGATTGCTCAGTGGGCTTCATTGCTGCTGTCAGTTTAGGTTTTTAGGCTACCAGCAAAAAATCTGGGCATCTATATAAAATAATAAAAATCAACAACTTGATTTTTAACACAAAGATGCAGTACTACCATCAGCAGTAACTAAAACTACAGAATTCACCCTTTCAGTTTTTGCAGGCTTTGTCTTGGCTTTCAAAGTAACAGGACTCTCAGAGAGCAGAATTTCCCAGCCAGCACTACAGATTCATTTCAAAACAACCATGATCCCCTGTGCTAGAACACCACTTTTCCTCCCTCTTAACTCATGCCATTAGACCAAATGAAATCATGGACATTCCTTGCCTGAGTAAGGGAATAAAGCTTTTCTCTCTCCTTTCATCCAGAATGACTCAAACCTATATATAGCTAACAACACACGCATGTGCTGCACTAATGATGGTGCAGTGCTCACCAGTATGCCACTTCTCTAGTTTCCTTGGTAGCTTGGGTGACAACACTTACCTACTGGCTTCTCTTCAACAGGTCAATAAAAATGCACACAGCTCAGGACATTTCAAGTTTGATTAAAAGTAACCTGTGAAATGATTAGTTTTGTCAAACAACTAAAAGACATTCCAGACTAAATCTGACAGTAGATATCCAGTTACTTAAAAAGGATGTGTGCATTTATTTACCTGTACCAAATATACACAAACACTTTATATATATATATAAATCTTTATACATATACAGTATTTTTTTATATATATATATATAAAGATTGCCATCACATTACTATTACAGCTACTCAAGTCAAAATTTGACTAAGTAACGACTTTGCTTGACTCTGAAACAGATACCCAAAGGCATACTTGAAGGAAAACATACGGCTAAAAGAAAACCAACACCCTCAGCTCTTTTTTACTCAATCAACTGAGATTTCTGCATTCCTTGAGAAAAGTTCTGAGGGCTTAGGTTATAATCTTAATTGACTTGCACATGGACTTGTAAAGAGCACGGTGTTTAATCTGCCAGATCTCAAAATGCCTTCTACCACGGAAACTAAAATACATATATCCTTTGCTTACCAAACTGTTACTCTGTTTCTTGTTACACTCATCATTGTATCTAAATACACTTTTAAGCAATCTTAATTTTGTTTAAAATCTATTAAATTTGGAATAACTAATACTATCAACGTAGTTAGCTGGGTTGTTTTTTCACATGTTCCTTTGTATTAAAATCAACTTTGTTGTGGTTTGATGCAAGAGCTTTTTGTTTGTTTTGGTGGGAGAGGCAAAGTCCAATTTCCTAATGTGCCAGTACAGTTCTGGTTGCTGAAGACAAAGGGTGGGAAGGACGTTGCTGGAAAAGATGGCAGGGGTAAGTGAGGTAAGAGGTAGGGGGAGGAAAAATTTGATTTAATAAAAAATGAGTAAAGAAACTTTAAAAAATTGATATAGGTTTCACATTCAGTCTAACAACACTGCTTCCTGCTCCTTTTTGATGGAGGCTAACACTGCGTTATCAGTCTCTGTGGCTTCTGTGTCCCCACCACCCAAAAGAATGGAGCGATCTTCTTCTAGTGTAAAGACAGAGTTTTGATTTTGGCACGAATGTTTAACTACTTCATTGGGAGTTGAAAAAGTTTTGTCACACAAGTTACATTTGTAGGGCTTGTTGGTCTGTACTAACATGTTGTCCATTTGACTGCCTTCCTCAAAAGTACAGAGCTCCAGAGTCTGTTTATCCACCATCGTGTACGTGTCCATACTCTGGTTTAGGCACACGTGTCTGGCAGCCTGGTTAGCCCTACAAAAGCTTTTGTCACAAGTACTGCACTTGAAGGGCTTGCCTGTGTGTATGTACATGTGCTCCCTCCAGTGGCTCTTCTGAATAAATTTGCGACCACAGATGGAACATTCGTATTTCCGTCTCTTTACCTCCCTCTCTTGATCTGCCTGCTCCAGGTTGTCAATGTCTGCGATATCAGAGGGGGGAGGCGTCTCTGACTGCTGCTGCCCATCAATTATTGGGGAGTCTGAGATCTGCTGCAGCTCGCTGTCACTAATCATCCCTGCTTCAGGCACTTCCATGGCATCTTTATCAGCTGTGTTGTTACAGAGAGACAAAGAAATATTACTTTCTCCCTGCTGGCTAGACGTGAAGGGAACTCCCGTGTGGATCTGCAGGTGCTCCCTCAAACTGCTGCGCAAATTGAACCGGCGACCGCAGAGGTGACAGGCATAGTATTTTGGGAAGCTTCCGTTCCTTTTCATAATGCTTGGCTTGACATGTGCTATTGTGAGAGAGGCAGGCTGTTCATCTGAAGAAGATGCTTCCATGTTGGCCTCTTCTCCCGAAGGTGAATTATTACCAGCAGCAGATACCAGTTCTGGAGACAGAGAAGATGGCAATGGGTCAGAAGCAGACATATTTGTCCGGGTCACTTGCGGCAGATTTGCACCCAACTGTGAGAGCTGAGAGCCTTCAGAACCCTGCTCTTGGTTCATCCGTGACGTCTGCGGCCGTGGTTCTCGCCCAAGTTTGTCAGTCGCTGACGTAACCTTAGTGGGATGTCTTATCTGGTGATCTGCAATCTGAATGCCATATAATGAAGATGCTAATGGAAAGACTTGATCCGGGTGAGAAAAAGTTCCCTGACTTGCAAGGCTGGCCTCCTGAATTAGTGGATATGCATGCAGAAACTTTATTCCCTGTTCTAGTCGAACTGGGTCAATGAGTTGTGGTGCCATCTTCCCAGTGTACATCAAATGCAAGAGATAACTGAAGATATCTGGCTGTATGTCGGTCGCTTTCAAACGGACACATTCACTGAAAGGTGAAACAAAATTATGAATAAGACATAAGGAACATAATTTTTTCCAGTTCTAGGTTATTCAAGCCTTGATAAAAATAGGAAGCCTCTACTTAAATTCAAAAGACAGAATCTGCAATAAATATTAAGAGAAATGCCTTACTGTAAAAGAGCTAATCTTAGGAGCCACTTGAAAGGTGATTTTTTTCTTCAGTGAAATAACTGGCTTGAAAGAAAAGTTGTCCCATTGCGATCTACACCATTCTACACTGCTGTTATATTGCAGGTATGTTGTCACATATTAATATATTTTGTAAATTGCAAAGACATTTTCCCTCTTTTCTTGGTTGAATTCAAACACATCTGTAGCTAAAGTAAAACCTGCTACCATGGAACTCCATTAAACTCTTCTCAGTATTTAGCCCTGAAAACACCTAAAATTCATGTGGCACTTGCCTGCTGGGCTTCTATGTCCTACTAGGGTTTACAGCTACAATTCTGCGAATGTGTGGTATCGCATTGTCCCAAGTGCATTATGATCCAGAAACCATGCAGGACAGGGTGCGAATCTCCCTGGGGATCTGATGCAACAGGTGTAACCCGTGGAGTCCAGGTTCCTTACACAGCAGAAGAGCAGCTTCTTTCCCTGAACAGGGAGGGAGAAACAGCAGCACCAGTGGACTGCCTGGTCAGCCTAGAAGTCCCTCGATTAGAGCACTCAAAGGGAGTGGCTGTGATGCCCTGGCCAGCCTAACAGGACTGAAAACAACACCATCCTCCAGCTCAGAGTGTGCCCTATGCTCCAACCTTCACAATGCTCTGGACTGAGACAGCTACTACTGCTCTAGCTAAAGCTGTATCTCTGTGCAGAAAGCAAGGCAAGGTTCACAGAAGAAAGAAAACGGAGTATCTTGGTTAGGCCAGTTAGCTAACAGGAGACAAAGTGGGATTCTAATTATTTCTCAGAAGTATCTGAAGCTCCTCTATTACAAACAAACATAAATAAAACATAGAAATCCAGAAACAGACATGAATGCATGCTGTGGTCTGAATGCTCTAACTAGAGTAGGCTACCAAGCTGAGGAGGAAATTAGAGCCAATTCTATTTCTTGAGGTGCACCCTTTTCAAGCTCTCTCTGTGACCGCTTCTGAATTCAGATACATGACTCAAAAGTAAACTTTGCAATGCTGTCTTCCAAAGATGACTGTGTGTTCTTGATGGAGCATCAAGACTGATACATCTGCCTGCAGTCCTGTTTCAGAAGTGCAAATGCATTTCTGTCCTAGCAGTTCAATTCTGGCTAAGAACTCTTAGCCAAAGAGTTAAGAGTGTGACTCACTTAGCATAAACTTTTTGAGTTAGTTCAAGTATTTTGGAAAAAGACCAAAAAATCTTTAAAATGGTCTAACACTTTGGTTATCTTTTCAATGTCCTCAATGTAAGGCTGTGGTACAAAGAAAAAAACCAAACAAACACCACAGAAAGAAAAGTAACACAAATCCCCTTATTCTCCACCATTATGCAGTATTTTATTAACTTTGATAAACTGCAAAGAAATGAAACACGTACACCTCTTTTGTAAGTTTATTTCTCAAAATGTCCTAGCAAATACGTATTGAGTTGTATTTAACATTACACAAATTTCAAGAACAGTGTCAAGACAGAGTAGAAGACAGCAATGGGAGAAGGAAAGTGCAGGAGAGAAGACAGGACCCTTTGAAGTACTCAAAACTGTAGAAATTCTACCATTCTAAAAAATTGCTTTTTTAGGCATAAAGAACTTGTGCTAAACTATAAAATTACTGTTAATGAATCGTAGTTCAACTTTAACATGTTTTAAAGTGAGGTTCTAGCTTGCAGCTAAGACAGGATTTCATACTCCTTATGTCATAGCAAGAAGCAAAAAGAATATTTTTATGTTTCAAAATGTTGCTAGACTTCCTTAGCTTAGTTAACTGAACAACATTTAAACGGTGAACCTTTTTACAGTTACCTGGTTTGATGAACAAACAACATCTTGAAGTAGTTGGAGAAAGAAGCGAGGACAGATTTGTGTGCCTTGAAGTAGACATCCCCAATGGCAACTGTGCAGTCACACAGGAAACCGAACTCTCTCTGAGCATTTAGCTGCTGCAGCAGAATAAGTCCATGGTTGGCCAAATCCATTTTTTACACTCTGAAAAGCAAATGACTTTCATGTAAAACTTAGTAGTACATGCACAGATGCAACCGTAGCTGTCTCTTAGATATTTTCTCCAATATCCAGATGCCATATTTTAGTAACACCTCTTAATCCCAAATTACTGTATAAAAGATACCTCACACATAGGCAAGGATTGCTCTTTCATGATGGGCAATGCAATTCACAAAGGCGTGAGTCATTTGCCAAGCCAGGACTGAGAAGGCATGGTGTGGGTACTTGGATACAGAAATATATATAGCTAAGGAAGAAGAAATGATATAAGTAGTAAAAACACCTATACCCAAAGGGAAAAAGAAAATGTTTTGGTTGCCACTTGTCTGCTCAAGTAGGAAAATGGAATTTCCCTTCAGATGTCGGTCACCCTCACCTATGCTGGTGGGAGAGATAGAACCCAATAAAAGATGAGTTAGATACTTTAAACCTGGATTTTCAGTGTCTCATTATATCTTTTACCTACAAGTCATGTGTCCATCCACCTGAATCCAAGCCCAACATTGGTTTACCAATGGTTATAACCATATAACCATTTCTATGGTTATGCCCTCTGCTGGGAAATACCAGATACACACCTGAATCTTCCCAGGCTCAAACTGTGAATTCATTCTAGGTATTGGCAAGCCCTCTGGACTATCCATGCAGGAAGGGCCAATTTTTTCACCTAATAACTACTGATCCATTTATTGAGATCAGCCACAACAGCATTTTTAAAGAAGTCTGCATGCCTCATGGCTGCGTAGCAAATCAAGAAACTCAAAGGATGAGAGGTGCAGTTCTGTCCATGGCTGGCCATTGGCACCAGGTAGGATAAGGAACAGTGAAATGTGGCACTGACCTGAGCCACTCTAGGCTAGGGCTTCCACAGCCCCCAACCCTCCCAGGTACCACTTTGTACCAGCTGCTGGAGGCTGCCCACAGCAAACTAACAAAGAACTATAAACTTTTTCTCAAGGATTCAAGAGCAGCCTCAGAAGCAAAAATTAGTAACTTTGGGGAAAAAAAAAGGCCAGGAAAATACATTAGGACAGTTACCCATGGTTGGATGGATGAATATAGGGCTGGTAAGATCAACGCATGGATACAAACTTAACCAAAGCAAACAGAGCTTTGGGCAAAAAAAAGTGAAAGTATGATGTAGATCTGTACATAAAAATGTCAAACAGCGAGAGAAGCCAACAAAATTCCTGGTCATGTTGTTCCCAGAACAAAGCAGAAACAGAACAGAAAAATAAGAGAAGGTGAAACTAGAAGTGGACCAAAAGGTTTATAAAAAGTCTTGGGTGTTTTCCCGTCTAAACTTAACAGGAAGTTATTGAAATTTTAAGTCAGGTTCAAGCAGCTTGTTTCTTTTGTTCAGTAAGAGTATGGCTTTTTGAGAAAGACAACAGAAGTGTATTCCACATATGTCAGTATGTTTAGTCATTGGAGAAACAAGTATTACTGCTTGCTGCACAGTGAAGAATTCCCTCATATTTAAAGCAATAACCAGGCTGATCAAATGCATTCCTTTGCATTCACGTGAGATCAGAACTCATTGGAGACAGGGGTGTAAAGACAAAGAAAGAAATAGTATAAGATACAGATGATTATTTTCATACAGCTAGTAACAGAAAAATAAGTCAGGTTTCAGCTCTCTTTAGCTGCATATTCTCCACTCTAAACTAATGTTTGGATAACTAAGTTTGTACACACAATACGCTAAAATTCTTCCCCTCTCTCCACAAGAGGGAACACTCACTGTCAGCAGGAACAAAAATTATGCTTGCTGCTATTTAATCCTGCAAGATGCCCCATGTGGGTGACGTTACAGAAAACACACGAGATCAATTTTTTTTAACCTTTAATTTAGATTATTAATGTGTTCTACATTTTTTAACTCAGTCTGGTTTGCACTTGGACAACAAAACTTGCCAAGCAGAGCAAACCACTGATATGAGGGCACTCCAAGCCAGACAGGCATTCTTTCTAGTTATTACCGTCCTAAGTTTGTTTAGTTTGGAGCGTCACTCTTACCCAAACAGCAGGCTCTTCGTCAGAGACCTGAACTAATCTTTAAAAAAATGATACATGTGCACAACATTGTGTTTTGCGTGTATCTGGATGGTATTTAAATGCTCTAGCTAGAAGCAGCAGAGGAATTACACTGAGGAAATCACGGGGCAGATGAAAAGAGCGAGGAAAGCACTTTATACATTATAGGTATGCGTGTGCCCAGGAATTTTACCCGTAGCTAAATAAAATGGTGATTACGGCAAGGCTGTATTTCATGGCTGACCGATTCAACAAGTGTGTGAAATACCTGTTGAACCCTGAAACCTCGTGGCGACAGTCCTTCCCAGGCCCGGCCCCGCTCTGCCACGGCTTTGGAAATTACCTAATCTGTTCAACGCTGGGTGAGAAGCCACGCGGGGGCGAGTCCGTTCGGGAAGGGTGTTCACTTCGGAGACCCCGCAGGAAAAAGGGCTAGGCACAAGGGTAGGATAACACCGGGGCAGCGCCGGTACCACACCGCGGGAGTGCCCGGGGCACGGACAGCCAACTGAGCCGGCGGGGAATAGCTCGGGTACGGTGCTTCCCGCTCTGCCCTCGCATCCCGGGCATCGAACCTCGAGAGCACCGAGCCCGCGGCGCTGCTTCCGCTCCGACAGCAGAGGGCACCGGCCCGGCACTGGCCGCTCACAGACGCGCCGCAGCTCCCGGCGCGGCACCAGCCGCCCGCTCGGCCTTCGCCCTCGCCCCGCGCGGCGGGAGAGGACCCGCTAAGGGACC
>VZRN01005839.1:2877415-2904543 GCA_013397935.1 Dasyornis broadbenti | reverse complement strand
GGAGTCGCCGGAGCTGTGGGAGACGGGGACGGGCCGGCGGCGGCGGGACGCGGTGTCCCGGGCCTCTCGGGCACGAGCTCTCAGAGCCAGTGCCCTCGTCAGCGTCACCCTGGCTGCTCTCCAGGTGACATTTATAGCAAGTCTCGGTTCGGTGCGCCGGGAAGGGGCGGCGTGGGACCGGTCTCTGAGACTGCCCTGGACACGCCGTGGCTGAGCTGTCAGATGGGAGGTTACAAGTTCAGTTGTCAAAAAGAGTGATTCAGAGTAAAAAGTGGAAAGGTTGGATCTGCTTGCGGTCTGTTCAGCTGGATGCAGGTTATTTGAAGCGGGTACTTTAACTTGCCGTTTTAAGAGATGATGTAGCTGTTGTGTGTAAAAATCACATCTGCGACTTCCCACAGTGGCAGATTTCGTTGTGGTGGACTGCGGAGGGAAGGTGTAGCAAGGCCTCCTTTTATCCAAGCTGAGGCATGCTGTAGAATAATCCACAGATGCATATAAAACTGCATAAAGAAATGCTCCAACAGACACTGCAATACATGGAAAAAAATTGTTGGGTCTTGCAGAAGTTATTAAGTCAGAGCTGTTAGTGTGGAGCAGGGATGCCGTTTTCTACAAGAGGCCGGGAAGCCCTTGGCCGTGATTTCTCCAAGCGAGGAATCAGTCCAGGGACAACCCTGATACATCTGCTAAGTGGAACACTGGCATGGAGAGAACCGTTTTCAGAGAGAAACTTTGTTGTTGTTGAAGACCTTGTGGGAAGATGTTTGGCCAGAAATAGTTAAAGGGGGCTCCTTTGCACATCCTGCTCTGGAGGCCTGCTCCTGCTCTCCTCCAGTGTGCTTTTTGTCGTTCATGGGGAGCAGCATATGCTACAATGCCAACTGTCTGAATGAGGTCCATTCAGAATGACTATTACCTTTTTTAAGGTACTTATTTAAGGAAGCGTTTAGGGGGCTAGCTCTACCTGGGATGTTGTTTCCACAGTAATTAAATAAGATATACTATGAAAAAAAAGGCCCAAACTTCGAATTTTGCATCTTGACAGCAGGTGTGCTGATGGGGAGGAGGAGTCTTGTCTCTTGTCTGGTTTATAGATCCACAGATGATTACAGCCATCCCAGGCTATTGTTGTTTTTGCAGGATCTAAACTGATAAAAAATTAGACCAGTTTTATGTGAGTCTGACTAAGTCTTCTCCCACTGAAATTAATGGTGTCTTGATAGGCACAGCTTGAGTCTGTTTGCATCAAATAACTCATGAATATTCATTTATTTGCCCAAGTTAAACTGCACTTGAAAAGTGCAGTTTTTTAAGACCAGTGACGTCTTAAAAAAACCGCAACAAACCAACCCCAAGCCCCAACAATTTTTAATTTTAATAGCACTGAAAACTGACAGTCTGTCTGCTGCTCTTGCAGTACTTTGAATAAAGCAGCTGAACAGAGCTTCGTCTTTAAGACTCACCTCAAATAACTGAGATGTTAAAAACATGTCCCTTGTAGTTCAGCACAACTCTTTGAGTTCTGCTATGTGAGCATGTGGCAGAAAGTTTATAGAGTGTATTTAACCAGTCTACTTGGCAATTTTTTCCCCTGAATGGTTTCCCTTGCATTTCAGTTTTGCAAACTAAATACAAAGTAAAGAGAGTAGATGGGCATTTGAACTCAAGTTGCTTAAGAGTTTGATGATTTGTCTCATGAAAGATATTGAAAAAGTGATATAATTTTTAATTTAATTGAGTAGGTTACTTAGGAAAACCAGTGTGTTTCTGGCAGATATCTGGCAGGATTTGTGGCCTCTTTTTCTTTTATGCTGCGCTTGCTTACTTGTGTGTTGGCATTTGTGGGTGATTCTCCTCTGTCTCTGAAACTGGAGAAAAATTAACTAGCTATGGTTAATTTTTATTATTAATTGTTCATAATTCAGCTTTAAATCCCCTTTATTTGTACTGCAATACTTGAATCCAGCAATAATGCAGTTTCTAATCCTGTTGCATTCAAGGCCTGTTGGAATCTGTAGAAAGATGGCTGTGTTGAGTGTAATGCTGCCAAACTTCACACCTTCAGTACTGACTGACAACCTGAGACATGTCACGTGTGTCACAGGGAGTGATGAGCACTACACCTGGTGCGTTTGGGATACCCAGCTTATGATGTGAATTTAAATTTTACTTTGATCTCTTCTTCTGAGTTTTGGGTTTGTTTGTTTTTAGGTTACAATCCATGCACTTGAAATTGTAATAAAAATTTCTCCATGTCTTATTAAGTGGCATTACTATGCTTTTAGTTTTTATGTGCTGGTTTTCCTCCTGATTTTCTAGAGGTACTTGATTTCTTTCCCAGTTTTATGACTTTTTGAAAGAACTGTTCAGACTGATTCAGCTAGTGCTACACATCTGAGCACATTCTTAGTTAGGTGTGATACTGTTGATGACAGGATCAGTCCCTAGGTTTTGGATTTTACTTTGGTCGGCATGTACTTGGATTAGAGGCAACATTTTGTCTGATAAAATCATATTTTACATTGTAAATGAGCATACTGCTGATGATTTAAGTGTTAATAGGATGACAGAAGTGTCCGCTAATCTGAGTAAAATGTCACTTGAGCAGTGGGAGGAACTGGATCCAGTCTCAGGTCCTGTGTGTCTTTTTGGATGAGTTCAGTTGAAATCTGGACTGGAATAGCAGATTTTTTTATTGCTGTAGCCAAAACCTAACCAGCTCTAGTGATGTTAATCAGGCTCAAAATGCTAAGATTTTTACTGAGTTCTCAAATTTCTCAGTATTTTTGAAAAATAAGAGCGCAGAGTCCCTGTTCTGAAGAGCTCTTTGCTCACCACTCCCTGCAACACTGCTGACCCACTCCCAGAGGACTTCTTGCGGAAGCCACGGGGATCTGGGAGTTGCATGTCCTAGGCAATGCGTGGGAACTCTTCCCTGAAAATGTGGGGCACTGCTTTCACATGGGTACAACTGTAGTAAAACATGAGTTTATGTCAATGCTGTAAAGCTGTTTTATTAGCACAGCTGCCGTTTCTAACACTTCCACTTTTGATTCATGCTGGCGAGAAGGCTTGGTGACAAGTGTGACAGCTGCAGTAGCTTCTTGCTAGAGCGCTGTACCTTTGAGAGTCTCCAAGCTTTTCACCCAGGACTCTGTCCTCCCTCTGTTAGAATTGTTCACACAGCTGGTTCAATCCTTACCTGTCCTTCATACAGTGCTCTAGGAATGTAAAAGTGATCCTGGGAAAGCTGCTGATGTAAGGGTCCAGTGGCAGTTGTGGAATGGCTCTGCTTTTTCTTGCCTTGGCTTCTGTACCCTTCTTTGCCTTGCTGTTGGAGTATGTTCATGATAGGTGAGTGGTCATCCCCAAGGAGATCTGAGCTTTCATATTTTTTTGCCAGTAGGTCTGGTGTAGGTGAAGGAGACCCATGGTGTGTGAGCCACTTTTTGTAGAGATCCTATGAGGTGAAAAGATGAAGAAATGGATCTTTGCTGTTCTACTGTTTTTCTGGTATCAGGATATTGGGAATTGCTTCTACACCTAGTGAATAAAACTGGTTGAGTAGCTGCAATTTAGACCAGGGCAAATAATAATTAAAACCAACCTTTTGTCAGTACAATGTATGTCATTTAAGGAAACGGTTTAACTGTGTGTATAGTTTGTCTTCTTAGAAGACTCCATCAGGAATTTTTAGTGTAACCCAACTAACACAGTTCCTGCAGTGCAGATTAGCTGTCTATTTTCTGCCTTTGGCTTAGTCCGAAATTAGCCTTTTATGTGGGCTCTGCCCCCTTTTAACCGGTAAAGTTCAAACGTGACGATGTCCTCTTGGCTGGAGTGACATTTTTAGTGGATTTGACTGTAAAGTTACAGCAATATATGTGCTTGTATGTGTTGTTTCCTTAGAAAAAAAGGATTCAAACTGCAGTGGTTCCCAAGTATGTTTTTAATGCCTATGCAGGTGAGGTATTCCACAGAGGAAGCAGCTCAGTGACAGAGCTCCAGGGAGTTGTGTGTATGCATCCAGCAAGCAGAGCTGATGTGAACAGCACAGCTGAGAGCAGGAGTTGACTCTGTACCCACTAGTGCTGTCACCTCAGAAAAATGGGACTGGAATTGAGTCACAACTCTCAGCATTTCTTGCTGTTTTACAAATAGATACTCTTGTGACAACTTCCCAGCAGATCTGCCAAGGAAAATCATGTGTAAGTTGTCCTTTACCTCATCTGACAGAAAAAGCACAGGTAGAAGCAGTTTGCACAATTGGGATCCTTATAAGAATGGTCTAACAGGGCTCCATATGAACAGAATTTTGCCATTGTCTTAATTTTGTTAAAACGGTTAAAATTTCAGAGTTCTGGATATTTCAGGTTTTCTCTCTGGTTTTCCTTGTATATTTTGTATTTATTGGTATTGCATCTTTCTTTTTTTTTCCCTCAAATGACTCTTACTGGTTAGAGTAGACCCATTTTGATGAAGACTCAAACTGTGCAAATTGTAGTGAAGGTAGTTTTTTTCAGTTACACCATGAAGGCATGTGGTGGATGAGGCAGGCGAAAGATGGGTGTGTTCTCACAGCTAAGGCGATTTTGTGTTGCTTTTGGAGTCTCATCCTGCCTCTGCCATAAAACTTCCTCGTGGTCAGGCGATGTGTGTATGTGCACAGGCTCCCAAAGGGATCTCTGGCTTGAAGCAGAAACAGGGACTGCAGGCGGGGAGTTTCCCACATGCTGTGCGGTTGCAGAGTAGAGGCACGTGGGCCTCTCCTCCTTGGTATATTGTGCTGGGAAAGCTCAAGTCAGGTTCTTGGTGGACTCAACTTCCCAGCTTGGTTCTCTACGTGTAATACAGCAGGAGGATTCTCACTGAGATTATAGAATTAGCCACTAAAACAAAAACCCCTCATGCTTGGATGCAGCCACCAGTGTGTACACCGTGAAAAAAAACAACCAGATACAAAGTTTTAAAGGTCTGTTAAGGCTTAACTGAAGCTTTTGGTTTTTTTAAACTGTGACTAGCTACTCAATGGAGTAAGTGGGATCGGGGGCTTGGCAGGAAGCAGAGTATGACTTTATGGCTGTGATTTTATGTGCCAAGATAAACTGATTTAGTTTCAAAAGTAACTGCACTTGTTTTGAGGTGTTGTTAACTCTTACAGTCCTGAGAAGAATGCTTCAGATAATCAAGCCTAGACATTTTATGCTTTTAAAGAGCATTCAGGAGTCCTCAAATGACTTTGTTAAAACCACTTTTCCTAGTGATGCAGTTGGTCTACATATTTACATTTTAGCAATTTCGTTGTAATACTGAAATATTAAATGAGAGATGAATGGGAACTAGAAAGTGGGGAAGGAGAAGCCTGAAAAGTATTTGCTGGAAAAATTAGAATTAAAATGTAACCTAATTCTCTGTTACTGGAATTAAGTGGTACATGGTAAGTTTTCCTGCTGCATAAGACGTAGTGTTCCATTTCTTAACAATGCTGTGTAAGTCGGGCTGCTGATGCAGAGCAGTCCTGCAGTGACAAGTCTTTGTCATCAAGCTGTTCTGACTGATTCACTTCCCTGAGCAGGGCCTGACCATTCAGACCTTCTCAGCAGTTCAGAGAAGCGATACTTGAGCTATTCCAGAACCTGGACCTCCAGATACAATCTGTTCTGATTCCAGTGGAGAAAACCTACTCTTAAGAGCAGCAGCTGCATCTTCAGAGGCACCCATGGCATTGTATCATAATTTATGGCAAAAGGATAGGTTTGCAGGCAGATGTTTTTCCTAGCTGTGTCTGACTGTTCTTTTCTCTATTAATGTCTGTTTGATGCATTCAAAAGGAGTCCAGTATTACACTCAGAAATAGTGCTCTCGGGTGAAAAGAGAACAGTAAGCTACTGCAAATGTAGTTGCAGTTTTAGCCAGAATGTAGTCATCATGGCTTGTTAATGATGCTCCAGGAGCTTTTAACAATCTTTAGGTTATGTTCCCTATTCAATACACTGGACTAAAGTGACTTTGAAACAGGTGATAAAATAGCAGTTGTGTAGCAGCTTCTGAAAATACATTTAGAAAAAGAAGTTGCTGGGGAAAATAATCAGTTCATCCTCCCATGACTGAGTAACATTCTGTCGACTAGGAATAGATCAAAAATAAAAAAGAAGAAACTTTTACCTTAGAGGATAACTTACCCTATGCTAACTCACTCCTTGCAACTTGTACTGATAAAAATCAGAGAGCATGATAAGGTGGACAGAGAAATTTCTGTGAATCTTACTTTAATTTATCATTTTGCTACAGGTCCCTGTGACCTCAGATAGAGGTCATTCCCCTTTCATATGAATACTAAATGTAAAAAAAAAAAAGTAAATAGTACTACATCTCAATAAACGTGTTCCCATACAAGTATGTAAACACCACTTTCTGATGGGGCTGGAACATAACATTAAATATATCTGCCACATATATTAAAATCATGCCAAGAGAACAAGAATATTGCCATTTTCAAGCTTGGGACAGTGTTGCAGCTGTCCAAGAGTGAGCTGGTGAAAATAAGGGAAAACATCATCAATCAGAAATAGACAAAGTATTCAGCATCTTTTTAACTGTCAGGGGAGAAGGCAGTTGAATCCTTCAACAAATACAGTCAGCACAGATGGGATTCATCCATAGGTTAAGACCCTCTAACATTACTAGTGCAGTGATTGGGAATAATGTTCACAGACTGATTTTTAAATTTCTTTTTATTTCAGTAGAAGATTTAGAGATTTATCAAGGGACACAATTTCATGATTCTCCAGAAGCACATGAAGGGAATTTCCCAGGCCTTGAGGTCTCTATTGTTCTGTAAGTTTTCTTCCCGAGTTTCTTCTGTCATCAGAAAACTACCCTTGCAAGTTCAAACAGAACCTGTGGAAATAGCAAACATACTGATATGAATTTTTATTTTAAAATCCTTAAACCAGTTTACACTATAAATCAGAAAATCTGAAAAGTAACTGTAGCTGCAATCTGAAACTTGCAAAGAATGAATACTAATCCCCATGTACACATTAATAATACGATCTTAATTCTCAAAATATGAAGTACAGAAATTGCACTTGTTACTATATTTTTAACACTGGAAAGAAGCCCCACCAACCTCTATGGTGATGAGTATTACTATCATCCACTCAAGGCGCAGAGCGTGCTTTTCATTCAGGTGATTTCGCATTAGGTCTGTCAGCTCCATGCAGTGCTGGAGCTTTTCATTCATAACCTGCAAGCAATTGCAAACATGGCAAATCTGGACTCCAGAAATGGAATCAGATCGCTAAATAGGGAAATGCACTTCACGGAGCTAGAAGGGGGTTAACACCTCTACAAAACAGAACAAGAAATTCTGTAAGGCAACATGCACAAGCAACAGAAGCTTCAGTATAAATGAGCCTGTTATTTCAACAGGTTCCCAAAAATAATACAGATTTAGATACGCATCTACAGATATTGAAGTGCTTCTGGGTGACACCTATTCATGAAAACAGGCACAAGCAAAAAGAAGATACAGCTTTCTGGAATGCCTCAAAATTAAAGATTTATGATTGCTGTACCACTAGGAGAGGTAGGTTTTGTGCTTCTTATTCTGGTTCAGCAGTAAACATTATGTCACCCTTCAAGAACTGACGTGAATGATCATGTCAGTAAGAAGGATCCTTCACTTCTCAGTTCTTCTAACTATTTAAAGTCTTATTTAGTGGCCCAGGAAATACACAATCCGTTCATGCGAGGCAGGTTAACCTAAACCAGGAAAAGGCGCAAGTGGGCTAAGAACGTATGGAAAAGGCAAGGGTGGGTAAGATCTTGTTCTTTATTCAGTTTCTGCAATTAAAACGCATTCACAGAGCAATCTGTGACCCTGCTGAGCCAAGGACAACTGCTCTGAGTGTGGAAAATTCTCACAACAATAAGACACTCACCTTAACTCTGCGATTAATGTTGAGAAACTGGCAAGTCTTGTCATAGAGCTCTTCCAGTTTTTCTCTGTCCCAGTAGAAGTCAGGTGTTATTAGCAGGTCTGAGCTCAGATTTATACGGTGCCTGAAAAGAATGGATACTACTGTAGTTCAGGCTTCCTCTTGGTGAATATAGGAGCAAATATTAACATGGCAGTTAAATAAGAAAATTTTCCTGTAATTCTCTATAAAAGTAGGAAAAGAATCTCCTTTCACAGTAAAAATACACTTGGAGTGATTGTTTAAAATTGGTCACATCTGAAACTTTTCTGGGAATACTCTGCTGTGGAACTGTTTTGAACATAAGTGACTTTTGCCTTATGGCAACACTGCCTTCTCAACCTGTCGCCTTCCTTAATTTTCAATACCTGCAGAGACATCCCTGACTATTCTGGCAGCTCACTGAAGCAGTACACAAAATAATAATACAGGACTCCTAAATGTGACGGGTATTGCATGCTGCATGGGTCAGAATCAGGCTATGGTTTAAACATTATAAAGGCTAAAAGCTAAAATCTGCCTTCAACGTATTGCTAACCTTTGGATACTTGGAACTCTTTGATGATTAGAGATCAGTCCTTCAAGTAAGGATCTAAACCCCAGTGTTTGAAATAGGAATTGGTTTTTAATTTTACCTTGGAGATTTTGCTGGGTTTTTTTTTTTCTTTTCTTTTCTTTTGTTAGAGTGTGTAATGGTCTGTATTGTCAATGGCCAAATTTCACTTGAGGGAGGTAAAAAACATTAAATCAAATAATTTAGCAGTGGTTTCTGAGTGTCAAGGAACGAACAGAACTCACAGATTTTTACCAACTCTAGGATGTACTTAACAGTTCAACCATCCTTCCCCTTGTATCCTTTACATGCTATAGTATCTACTGTAATTACTAGTTAAGATACATGTGTTGCTGGACTCAAGAAGGGAAAAGGGTGTGGAATTTGGTGATTTATGATACACTGCCTGCCTAATGCCTGTAGTTGAAATGCCAATGTGAGTGGTGAGCCAGTGGGTCCCCTGACTGATGTAAACAAGCACAGACTCCAGTCAAAAGATGGCTGAAGGAATTCTGCTACCCTGTGTCTTACCCTGCTCTATTTAGTGTGTATTCTGCTCTTTGTATCATGCACGACATAAATTTTAAGTTCTGTGCAAAACAATGTCTTGAGTGTAACCAAAAAAGTTACCTTAGTGCGAAGAGTTCTCCAATTTTCTGCATTACATCTGCATGAGAGAGTTTTACCTTCCTTCGTGACTTTAGAATCTGAAAAGTAAGAAGTTCTTCACTGCTTGATCAAGTAATGTACTAGTAGTACGTTAGTACTAGTAGTTAAGTCCAGAGTTTTACAGCCTGAAGTAGTTAAAATCTAAATGTATACTGTACTTACTAACATTTTAGTTTAGTTTGCTTAGTGCCTTGCTTCTCTAGCTTTCTAAGAATATCATCGTGCAAGTGGTTCATCCAGGTTTTTCAATAAATCACTGAGTACGTCACCAATATCTATAGAAAATACCAGGGCATTTTCTATAAATAATTTCCTGAACAAGAGATAATTTTTTTTCCTTCCTACTATTTTTATTTTAAAGTCATGACAGTGTTCTTTTACATTGTCACTACTTAGCCTTTTTATAGACTTTCTCCTTACAACATTCAATGTATTACCATTTATTTCCTTCATATAAAAGTAATAAACCCAACGTTTTCTCTTTTGAACTCTATGAATCTCATTTTTATACATGGCATCATATAGGCTTTGTACTGTAATTAAGTCTCACGAAAAACTTTAAAATTCACTCAAACTCTTCATTATATTCAAGTCAAAGCACATTATTTTCAGCCCAAGTTACTATACACTGTGTTTGGCCAGGTTTTAAAATGCTGCTTGTCCCACTACATATACATTTCACAAGTGGCAGGTGACTGTGGCACAACATGGGAAACATTACTACAATGCAGAACCCCACTCCCAACCCTTTAAAGGCTGATGCTTTCTTGTCTGACCACTTTGCAGGTGTTCTGAGCTTCTCTACATTGATGGATTTACCATCAAATGTATTGAACATTCAATTATTTTTTCCCTATCGTCAGCTACATCTGGGTGGATCTTTTACAAAACACAGGAGAAACAGGAGGGGAGAGTTAGAAGCAAGACCTCACCTCAGGAATTGACTGGATAGATTCCACAAAGTTATCCAGTAACGATTCCCAAATAGCCAGCTTTACTGCAACACAGAGATAACAAAGCAGAAAACTGTGAGAGGTACAAATGCTTTCAAGTAATTGTAACTTTAAATCTGCCAACAGGCTGCTTCAGGACATGTCGATGCCTACAGACATTATTTGCAGCATATTATACAATCATTGTTCATCTATCAGTGGACAAATCCGGGCTGGACACTAACACAGCTCTGCACACAGAACCAACTTCACCTTGAGAGCAGCTTTCTTCTCCAAATGATCAGTTCAGATCCTGGAGAGTTTTTGCTTCAGCTCAGAAGTTGTGTGTTCAAGTGCTCTACTGTATTGTGAGCCCTCTGCAAATAAGCTATGCTGGTGTTAGGCTGACTTCATGTGATACCTCAGGAGCCTCCACTGCATTTCTAGTGTCCCGCACAGTTCTCATTCTCCATTTGTGCACTATTGATGCTCTGTGCTCCAACCACAGAGAGTTAGCTTGTACAGACACACCACCTGTTCCTATTGAAGCTAAATTCCAACTTGAGCAATCTCCCATTTTGTTTTTAGGTGAGTGTACTGTTACTGAAGATACTAACTTCTCTTCTATGGAAGCCTGAGTTCAGCACTGGCATTGGCAACACGAATTCTACTATGCCTCATCTTGAACCTGGAAAGATGTTTCTGCAAGATGATAATGTAACTCAGGGCTTGTTCTTTAGTGACAGATTCCCAGACAAGAATGAAGTAGCAAAAGATCAGAAGTTAACCCTATTCAAACAGAAAAAAATTAATCAGGGAAGATTTAATTGTCAAAATGAACCCTTTTGTGGTAGTAATCAATACTATCATCTGGTTAGGACACTGACAGTAAACCCAGAGCTGAGCATTTTGCACATTCATCTTTTGAATACAGAGGCCTAATCCAAGTCACTGACTTAAATGACTTTAAATTTAGCCCCTGAAAAAAAAAGCCAGTAAGCATTTCATTTGACACCCATTATTTGACAAAGGTTGGTTTCTGCTGTGTCATAAATTTGACTAGGGAATATACATGCATCCTTTATTTTTACTGAACATTATCTCCTGGGAATAAATCCCTTGCTCCCTTTTAGGTGGCACTACTCTTCCATACAGTAGCTTTATGAATAGGAAAACTATAGAGAACAATATGCTTCTTTCTCAACAGCTCTTCCTTCAACAGTCAGGAACCATTTAGTTACACTGTACGCCTTAATGGTCTAGCACTTCAAAAACGTGCATTCTGTTTCTCTTCTGTGTAAAGGTGCACTTCCCCAAAATACTACTGGAATCCTGGAATCTACCCTAAAGGCAGTAGAGGTAGACAGACCAGACTTCCCTTAAAGGCCTCTCCAAGGACAGCCTTACTGCTGCTAGTTCCTAACTCCCACTTCCTATATCATTCAAGGTCTGAAGCAGCAGACAGGTGTTATTTACTCAAGCAGCAGGATGACTGCTGAGCCCGACTTCTTCCCAGTGCCTCCCACTGTCTGCTACCATGGCTAATAAGCCTGGAAAACATTATCTGTGACTCTGGTTCACGCTTGTGTTGCTGATACACCTCCCCAGCTGGGAATAGCTGCTCTGTATCACTTCTTTTGCTGGAATGTAGCTTTTTATGTCACAGGAAATGACGTCAGTATGAATTACCCAAGATTATTGAGAGTTTTCTAATACTAAACTCTATACTCATTGATATCCTAGGATAATTCTCAAGGGTGGGGAACAGGATGCTCAGTAGAACGTGTATCTTTTGCAAAGCATATCTGTTAATGTGCTTTTTTCAGCTTTAAAATTGTTAACATTGAATAAGGCAATTCCAATTTACAGAAAAAATGGTAAAAGCATTCAAAACAAATCCTCTCACTGAAGCATAATGACTCTTTACACAATTTGTCTAAACCAGACACCAAATCTTCTCCAGCCTGTCACTGTACAAGTCCCATTTATAATGACATTTCACAAAATCTGTAGCATAGACTGGCAGTACAAACAATATTAACTTACCAGAAAGACAAAGAGCATTTGAAAAGGCAAATTTCTGCAGAATAACTTCATCACTATCCAGCTCAGAATTTAACAAGATTTGTCCTTTATGAAGCTTTGACTGACCTCTGTTAAGACAAGATTGAAACATCTCCATTGACTAAACCACCAGCATAGGAACATTTAAAGAATAATCAACAATGCAAGAAAGGCTGGTTGTTTATTTAGATAAGGCATGCCCTATCTGTATGGGTATCATCCCCATCCTTGCATTTTACTCATGCTCAACCTGACAATAATCCCAACAAATCACTGAAAATTAGTTCCTCAGTCTGAGACAATAATATGACCAAATTTTCTAGGTGTAAATGCAAGTGCAGCAAACTGTGATGGTACCTACAGCATTACTGCATAAATACAGATAATTTAGCATGGGCAGGATGCTGGCCTCTCTCCTGCTCTCTAGCTCCTCTGTTTTCTTTCTGTTTTCATTTTCCACTGTCACTCTTATCAACCTTACTCCCTCCCCACTATGATGTTACTTTCCCTAAAACATCTATTGCATAGGGGGCAAGGAGCAAAGAAAAGAGGACAAAAGACTCGTTCAATTTTTCATGTCAATCTCACTATGAAACATGCATAAGCACAATGGAGTATGTCAAGAATCACAAGCTACACAACTGCATAGTACCTGCAGTTTTCAAATGCTCAGAAAAAAACCAAACACCCGTCACCTAATCAGGTTACCTTAAATAAGCTCAACCTCATTAGTTCAGTTCCTAGTACTAACAGTGTCCTGTCTAGGGGCTGCTTTTTGGTGCTGTTGGAAAATTACAGGTAATTTATATGATAATTTTCATTGTGAAATATTTCTCTAGAAATCATTTTCTTTCCATGATGAAAAAACATTTAACAAAGGAAGATAACTTGCCAGGTTTATCATTACACAATATTCATGTTGTAACTTTCCTAGGAAATGAAGTATGTGCAGAATTACATCTTTATATATGAACCTCAAGGACACACACAGAAAGCTTATAGAGACCATCCTCTTTAAAATCACACTTGTCTCAATAATGCTTATTAGTTTTTTTGCTGTGAGGTACATAATTTCTGTTTGGGATTGCTGAAGAACACAGGGAGTTGTGTGGGCAGGGAGCTTCTTATTTACAAGAGGTATTGTATAAGCAAATCACAAAGGCCACTACCTGCAAGTTTAGCCGGACAGCAACATTTGTCAACTTAGATTTACTGTTTTCTTTCTTTATTTTACTCATTTGGAAAAAAGTAAGGACAAGTATATTTTTACTAGCTGCTTTTGCTTGAATTGGGTTTAGGCATCTATTTGCTTTTCTATACAGAATGCCTGAAGATACTTACTCTCCTATTCTATAGTTCAGCTCTTCATTCTCCCAATGGACCAGTGCAACTTCGTATGGTTGAATTTCATGCTGCTCTAGGACTCGCATGGTATTCTTCATCTAAGAAGAAGACAATTGCAGCAACAGTTACCATGCAGTAAATTATCCCTCTGCAAAGAACTTGCATAGAGCAGGCTGATGAATGCAACGTTCATGCTGAAGTTATTTACACTGCAATGAATAGGTGTGCTAAACAATGAAGTGATTATTAACACAGTTTACTTCTGAAATTACTCGTGGCTTCAGAAGAATTTGTGGGTATGAACAATTGCAGAGAATCTGGGAAGACTGAAATGTCATATAATACCTGTACACATTGAACAGGGTAAGGATTAACCACAGCAGCAGTAAGGACAACGTGGATATATTTAGTATTACAACAATGAGCTGTACAAGATTTTGGCAGATGCCTGAGTGTCAGAATGAATCTTTAGGATAAGTTCATCAGTTGGTTGTTTCTGATAAAATTACTACTTTGGTGCTAAATCAGTAGTTTTGTTTCTGATTGTTGCTGAAATCAATAGTCTTGTTTCAGCTACCAGAGCTCAGTTATAGTAGAGAAATCCTTTACCACTACAAAAATCTGGAAAAATTGTTTCAGCTGCCACATTCATCCCTGTAAATAGCTAAATGTGAAATTTCACTTGCAGAAGTAATCTCACTGCTCTTTTATTCTCCAGCACACTAAAACCTGATGCAGGAAGAAAGAGCCCTTTTCTCTCACAAAACTTTCTCTTCTGACACCTGACTTAGGATTTCTTGTTCCTTTTTATATGCTATAAGGCACCCCTCATAATCATCTGCAATTAGAATAAATTCTGAACTAAAAAAAGCACTCACCTACAAGTTTTTAAAAGACATTTAGCTACACAACAGCCAATATAAAAACAAAACCACAAAACCACAATACACTTTTGATGCCTAAATTAAATGCTTAAAAAGCACTCTCTTTTTAAAATAAAAGATCATAGTTAATCTTTTAGCACAAAACTGTACATTATAAATTTTTCATAAAGCATATTCTCCAGGTTAAGTTAGCTAAAAAAAAAGTCTTGGATCACCTGCAAGAGGGATTTTCTTTGCTGTGCTGGCTTTCTTGCTTTCAAGAATTTTGGTGATACTATGTAACAAAGTAACATTTTTCACTGAAAAAAACCCCCACAGCTGCAACTGCTCGTTTCATAATCCTGAATTCACTATCAGGATGACTAATATTGAATTAATAGAATTCATGTAATTCAAGTCTTGTGATAAAAAAGAGTATGAAAACTGAGGAAGTTCTGCCCTTAGGCCAGTCACCTCACCCAACTAGCACTGTTCAGTGACAGTTCAGCAATGCAAACCCTGCACTGCTTCTAGGCCCAGCCTGACTTTATAGAAGGGACTGGATGTGACACAGTATAATTACTTAGAAGAGATGTTCTGGACCCACTAGCTGCAAACTCTTGCTATTATGAGCACTTACGTCACACAATTTCCTTTTTAAAAACCTCAAAGGTGTTTTTTCTTTCTGCCCTTGCTATTTTGGTAGGGAAGCTGCTATACCTTCCTACTCAGGTATTTGAAATTGATATTTTGTATTTTAAATTACTTTTTGTGATCAGTCTGTATTTGTTACTTCTCCTGTTAAGTGTCTGTTAATTTAAAATAGTTTTTTTTCTCCTAGTAGTCATTCTTGAGTACTTTTGTTCATTCACAATGATACTCTACATTCTGTTTTACTGAATTACTTTCAGTTTCTGTTCTACAGACAAGTCTGGGGTTTTTCTCCTTTCGTTTCAGTTCATTAATGCATGTGCATAAAAATATTTGCTCTATTTGAGCAAACCATTTGGCAGTTAAAGCTTTGACTATGATTTCAATAAGCAGAGAGAGGAAATTTTCCTCCTCTTTTATAAATAAAGCTTGCAAGGGACCAACTATGGTCACTAGTATTAACCAGGAAAACAGGGTATTGAATTTTCAAAAATGCTTAAGCATGTACAACAAAAGGAGTGTTTTCAGAGTACTCTCCAGTGGGCTGAGGTGTCCAACTTAGAGATCATCAGGAGTTAAGTCAGCTGGTATTCAGTAATACTTGTGAATCAGTACAGGCAAGGCCTGATACACTGACCTCCCGCAAAATAGACAGGAAATTGGGAACGTTTCAGTTGAGACAGAAAAAGTGAACTTGAATCCAAAAATTGTTCACGTCTGGAAACAACTTCTCTGTGTTTTCATCTACCCTAATGAAAGTCCTCCTGTGAACTTCTATGCACCTCAGTATCAACTGTTTAAGACACCATTTAATTTCACACGCTCTGCCTATGGAGAAGGTCAATACTTTCTGTATTTAGAATCCACTTAACCACAGTAATAAAAATACATTAGAAATATTAAACAACTATAAATATATTCATTAAAATAGATATGCCTCTGGCATACCCTTCTTGGTCAGCAAAAATCACCAAAATTATTATATGCAACATATTTAATAATTATACCAACAAATAAAAAACTTCCTTCAAGAAAATTGCTGGCTGGTAAAAACACAGAACAGTATTAAAGGGTTGCTTGTAATTATTTTTTCTGTTCCAAAACTGTACAAACATAAGTCTTAAATAGTTTCGACTTGAAATAGAATGGAATGATCCTTTTCTTCTAACACATTTTCTGTTATATTAGTGCCTTTCACACAACCACTGATTTTTCCTATCTACTTTTTCAGGATGTAGAGCTGCAAGAATTTTCATTCTGTCAGTCTCACTAGATTAAAATTTCAGATTTTTGTCTTAAGTATATGAGTTTCCAAGGTGATGTTATCAACAGTCCTCACACCTGAGGGCAGTAGCAGGCAAGAACCTGCACTCATTAGGAGAAGAATCAATTGGGTTTTTTCCTTCATGGAAAGATCCATCTCCCAGACAAACCCCTAGCATTGTGAGACTGACAAAAACACCTGCTTATGCAGTTTAACCAACAGTTTTGCTTTACTTACACTTTTCTCTTCCACATTCCAAAATACAACAGCCCCTTCCCTGTGAATTCAAGGAAAATCTGAGGTGTAATCAAGACTGTTTTAAACGTATTTTAATGGAATACTCAAATTGTACAGTGGCAAGTTTTGTCATTGTGAATCAAGAAACGTAAAACTATCTTCACAGAAATTACATACTAGTTGCTTTTTAACCATACTTCAATGAAAAACCATGAGAAGATATTTTTTAACCACTTAAATAATTGATTTTTTTAAAATAAATCATTCTGACTGGACAGTTATTCTTTGAGTTTCATGAGGTAATATGATACAATGATCTAGCAAGCTGCACCACTTCCATCACACCATTACTGTTAATCACAATGTTCTGAGCATGATTTATAGCTTACCTGAAGAAAAAAATCATGCCAGGATCATCTTCTTTTGCAGATTTCTCAGTACTGACCACCAAAACATTTGCAGCATCTGGTTTGAAATAAATGAAAAAAAAATCGAACAATTAAGTCAAATTCTAAACATGACAGTTGGATAGCTGTAAGCATATAATTCAACAGTGGCATACTAACACATCAGCCAGTCCCACATTCTATTTTTATGATAGAAATGCTTGCCAGGAATCAACTACAATATTAAACTACACTGCTTCTCTGAACTGTCACACACTAGACAAACTGAGCCTCTACTGGGAACTTTACTGGAATCTTCAGTTAATGAAATGTAGCAGCTTTGAAGAACAAAAGACTTCAGAGAAAACTGATGCAGACATAGTAAATCACCAGGAACAGAATACAGAAATGGACATACAATGTGAAAGAACTATGGAAATTGCAGAGAAATTCCCATTCAAATATGCCTGCCTGGAAGATCTTTCCCTTTTCTATACACTGAGGGACTAATCTGCACTCAAATTGTGCTGACTTGGCTTTCCCAGTCAGAAACTTGAAAGAGCATACCCCCAAGACAGGAGAGCCTACACCTGCCTTTCCCTGCACATCAGAAGTGTGCGTTTTAAACAAATCTTCCACCCACCCTCCTTTACCACACTTCTGATGTGCCCTGCACAGTAGTACATAAAATGTGGGGGGTTTTGCATTAAATTAAACTGAAAGAGAAGCTCCAAAAAATGCACCTGTGGTACTCCAAGCCCTAATGGGGCATTTGTTACAAAGCACTAGACCAGAGCTAGTCCAAGTAGCATGCCCCCAAACTTACAAAATGCAGTTGCTGCGTTCTCAAAACAGGAGTTTGACTTTTCTTCTACGAATCTGCTCCACTGTGCCACTCACTAATACATACTAATACTAAAATTTTGGAAGTCCTGATGTGGTTTCAAACCAGCATGACTCCTTTTGTTGCAGCACCAGTGGAAGCTAGACCAGAAAAGCCCCCTTTTTCTATTATAAAGTGAGACTTCACAAAGATTTTGCAAGGCTTAACAGCTAAGCCTTATAAATTTAAATGCCTTTGCAGGAAAATCACAAGTCAAGTGATAGGATATCAAATTCTGCCTGTGTACAAATTCTACCATCTGCTTTACTGCTGTAGCCATAGAGGCCAGGTAGACCAAGGCAGCAGAGAGAGAGAGGACCAGGTATCACATACACTTTTGCTAATATCTGAATTGGGACCACACAGTTGGTCTGAATAAGCCATTAAAGACTTTTCTTCCACTTGCTATTCCAGTTCAGAAACACATAATTGGATGAAGAACTAGAGCAAGTTTTAGGTGTGAAGTTTGAGTTCATCATAAAAGTAACATTTGTCTCCTCATCTGCCTTTTCAAATACCAGCCATATCTTTACTTATCCACTCCAACTGAAACATACACAAACAAAGAGAATTTGGTCTACTTTAAGTGGAGGTGCAGGATCTGCCTCTAAAATGTTTTTAAAGGGGTAAAAAATAAGAGTAATGCTTAATTAAAACACTACAAAGTAACAAATCCACACAATAACTGTTGATTTAGATTTCTATGTGCTAATATTATTAAAAATTATTTTCCAAGATTCAGTGTTTGGCTTGGTAACTAACCACTGCTACATGCACATGCCAACCATCACAACACTTCAGATCTGCTGGCACAACACTTCAGATCTGCTGGCACAATCCAATGTCCTTTCATCATTACTTCCTTCAAAGCTTTGATAAACAGTACTCATTATGAGTCAAAAACACCATGAAGAAATAGAAGGAACTGGCAAAACCAACACTCGCAGGGTAAAATACCATCAACAGCAACTTTTAATTCATGGTCATGCTGGAGTTGTACAAAGTTTCTATCCCAAAGCTGTGAAACCAGGATTAGTTTTAATACAAAGAAATTACAAAGGAACACGAAGCCTATGTTCTAGAGGGTACTGTCTTTCATGTTCCTCTTTCTGAACAAGACAGTCACTAGTAAATCTTGTGTTTGAAAGAGACCCACTGGAGTATTATTGCACTTAGATTATTATTTGAGAGGCAAACAGGTTTTTGATAAGCCCTACTGAAACGCCCATGAACCGCCTGTCCTTCTCCTAGCTTCACGTAATCTGTTCTTTCAAAGAAAGAAGAAAAGGCATTCTACTACTGACATACGAAAATCACAGCTGCTCCAGGGCATAAGGTTCCTTAAGCTATAAAAAGATCCATTTGTTTTTTTCTTTTGTAGTATACTGCGGCTATTTCCAAGCCATACTTTCCCAAGTCTTCAGAGATACTTTCTATGGAAACCAGAATCAATTATTTTGCTGAAGCCTACATAAGTGAAGCATTCAACAACTGCTAGGATATACTTGCCGCAATAAAGAAGTATCAACAGCATTCTCTTTACTAGAACTAAGCATTTATGTGTATATCTTTTTCATTTCACTTAGTCAACAAGATTCTCTCTTGCATGCCTTACTCTCCAACCCTGCGATTTACATTAATAGAAATGTGGATACAGAAAGAAGATGCAACACTTCAAATTACAAAATTATTTTGACAGCTGAAGTACTGCACTACCTCACTACTGAAAGATTAATTAAAATAAAACATTCAGAATTTTCTCAGTTAATGAATGTCTACAGAAATTCTCTGTATCAGTCAATTTCCAAAGTTATTTCTCATGCATGCTTGTAATTTTTTTCTACTTCTAGTGTAATTGTAATGTTGGGAGAAATTATCAGAGGGTAAGAGCAAGAGCTGCTCATATTGCTATTCTGAAAGGTTTTGTTGTGGGGATTTTTAGGCAAGCAGAACCTTTAAGCAAAGCAGTAATTTTATAGGCAGTATGATATACTCCAGGATATTATCAGAATAAGAATACATAAAGTTATAAAAATTATATCCATCTACATAAAGTTATAAAAATTATATCCATCACCCATACTTTATTTCCCAAGGTATAACATTGCATTGAATATGTTTCAAAAATCTACCTCTAGGCAAACTTGTTATTTCAACATATCCATGTGAAGTCAGGTCATGACACAGATTACCAAGATGATATTCATCTGCTGTTGCAAAGGCTGTGCACTGCATCAAATTCTGTGCCAAAGGAATAAAGATTTGAGTTAGGGCAAGGCTGAAGCATGATGTTAATAAGACAACTGTTAGCTTCAAATTTATTAAGAGAGTGACAATTTTCATTTATGCACTGTTCTGTGGTATCATTGCCATGCTGTCCACCCGGTGTACATATACGAACAAGATTACTTGTTCCTTGTTACGTGGGAAAGCAAATTACACACTGAAAACAAACCAAGTGACACAAGTTAAGTCGCACCAAAAAACTCTGTGATAGAGCCACAAAGAGAACCCTTCTTCCCTGAATGACAATCAAATAGTTGAACAATAGAGCTCCACTTGCTGCTGCTCTCCCATCCCACAGTTTATGACATACTCAGCTGACCACTGAAATCCAAGGCAAGACACCCTGATAGCAGTTTTAACATCTGTGTTTTAAGGACAAATGGAGTTTGACTACCCCAGTCTGTTTATTAAGCAGAAGTTCCGACCACAAACATCATGTTCTGCCATGTCCCAAGCTACTCCTAAGGCTGAGCCACTGCAGCACAGAAAGTCGCTGACCTTCTGGGCCAGTTGCAGGTGCTGCACATCTACAGTGTCCTGCCCCTGCCCTGAGCTGCATCCTGCACTAACAACGTGGTCTCCACTGACACCACAGTTGAACAGTACATGACAGCCAGTTTGTCCCAATATCCCACAATCTTAAATAACTAAAATGCCATATTGAAAGAAATAACTGGAAAAATGATGCTGACTTGCAAGGAGACTTGAGATTTTCTAGATTAATCAAACAAGTCACAATTTACTGGTTTGCAAATTCTCCTACTCATTTTAAGTGTATTTCTTTGTTCTGATACCATGTATGACCTACAGTAATGTTTTTCAGTACAATGCAGTGGAAAATATCCAGAAAGCAATGTCTCACTGTGAATCAGTCACTTCCCAGATTTTTGTAACTAATACAAATGGGGATGTAACTAACAACAAATGAACAAAAGAACTGTACTCATCTGCCGGCATTTAGACCCACAATACACTTCAGCCTAAAACCCAAGTTACATTCTTGCAGCACTCATACACTGTCCAACAACAAGGCTTAAGCAGGAGTCCTGCTCCCTGCGGGGGGCCTGTCACCAGTCATCAGAATCGCTACCTCACATTTGAACTTTTTTTTTAATGTCAACATTCTGTTATCACATCCAAAGCTTTGCTTACACATCATCTTAATTCAGCAACCACTAGCAGAAAATAAGCTTTAGAAGTAATTATAATATTCAGAGAGCAATTTTGTAGGCATATTCCCACAACTGTGCTAGAAGGCTGAATTAACAGTGCAATGGAACTGTGCTTTCAGTTCCCTTGAAGCATCAAGTTTCATTATCATAATTTCACCTATATAAATCCATTCTCAATCTCTAAACTGCCAGGTTCAATTACACATCTAAATCTGAAGATTGTTCCAAAAAGCTTTGGTTATTATAAATACACATGCTCTGCCATGAAACTCTTCTATCAAGAGTTAAGGGAGCAAACTCTCATCTTCTAGTTAGTATATAATCTGAAAATCTCTATCTGGCTCTGTGCTTCACAGTTTATTACTTGGGCTATTCTTCATTTCAAGGCAAAAGCACTACAGGATTGACTTCCTGTCTTACAGATGCAATTTTAGTTTCAATGGCTACATTCTCATTTACTTACAACCAGAAGTCTTCCATTAAGCTACATGCCTGAAATAGTATTTTGGGTATGAACTACTTTCAGGTTTTGAGGAGTTTTTTTTTGTTGTCACAATGTACTGTTTCACTTACATATTTATGAAAATTTTGTTTGATAGAGAACATTTGGCTTGGCTATAATTTGAGATTAAGAAACCTGAAATACATGTCCACAGGTGCTCTGAATGTCTAAATTCCCACGACTGTTGGTGGAGATACAGACAAAAAAAAATCTATTTTAATCAATGACTCAGCTAATCCTAAAACATGTGTTAAACGGCTGATCAATCTTAATGCCATGTTTTCTGCTACATCACTTTCACCTGCAAACTTCAAAAAACCCAGAATACAGCACCTGTACTGGTGCTAGAAAGGAACTTGAGCTACTCACTATCCTCCTCCTTTCTGCCTATGGCGTTATTGAGATTCTATTCAGAGCACCACACAGAACAGCTGCTCCTATGGACAGGTAAGTGCCTTGACAACTCATTTACTGCATCATCATGCTCCCAACATCGGTACAGGCTCATGGAATCATAATTCTCCTTAGTCCCTCCCTTCCACTTTCAGCATACAGAAATTTTTAAGAAAGAAAACCTGTAGGATGAACTTTAGTCATCATATCACCACAGGAATCAGTCTTTATCTAAGGTGTAGTAAATACTACATCTTTGCCTGAATTTCAAGCTATTTCTATGCTAGATGGCTACAGCATTAAAAATTAGCTCAGAGGCTTTTCCTGTCATCAGAGCGTACAAGGTTAACTAAGTAGTGGAACCACTCACTGATGGGCTAACTAAACCACTTAACTGCTTTCAAGTAACTCCTCCATCTATCCTGAAAAACTGGTTGTACAACAATTTATCACTGCTGGTGCTCAGCACTCTGCCTGTAAAAACACATGAAGACCAGTGCTGGGGAGGATGGGAAAGACCTCATTCACCAAGTGCTCTGCAAAAGAAAGGTGTCAGCTGTCAGGCCCTCCCAGACAGGAAACACCACAGATCCTCAGGGTTCTCTAATGGAGAACCTCAGGGGTGGGCCTACAACTGCTGTCTCCAGAGGCAGGAGAAGATGGGAAGGAGAAGATGTCCCTAAGTAATGGTCCTGGCATTAGGGCCTGCAATACTAGAGGGTTCCCGGTTGCCTTCAAACATGCAGAGAAGGCAAGATCAGCTTTTTTGGTGACACCAGGATTTAGAAAAAACTGATGACATGCTGAAAAAAAACCAACCCTTCAAAGGTTCTCTATTTGTGCTACTTCTAATAATCTCGTAGAAATCAGCTACATAGCTGTAAGGACAGGTAAAAAAATGCTGACTCCACAATACTGTCAGCCTGCAATCAAGGAGACATCTTGTCCGCACCCCTGCAGACTGGAATACGTATCTGACAAAACCACATGGGATTTACTAAAAAAACCCCAAATGTTGCTTTTAGGTCTGCGTTTATGTAATTTCTGGCCCAGCATTTTGCCATGCAAAAGCTTTCTCAGGAAGTATATTATTATTTCAGTGTATCAGGCAGTATTTTCTCCATTTCTTCACAATGGGAAAACGTAAAAATAGCACTGCATGTTACTTGCACATAATAGATGAAAATTTCAGACAAAGAAACCGTTTGCATTCTATGCTGTCATTTAAAAGCCTCGAGAATGTTGTCACTTCACTCAAAACCAAGAAGAATCGAACTCTGAATGTAATGTCATAGCATGACTAAAAAGCTTAGAACATTACATGGTGTTTCAGGACTAATATTCTTCACTTTCTTCTTCCAAAGCAACGTGAAAATATGAGTGGGAACTAAATGGTCTATAACTGTCTATTTATGTTACACTAAGGCATACTCCTGCGCATTACTCAAAATATTCATCAGGAGCTTAGATATGAGAAGGCAAATACTAAAACTTTTCTCTGCTCACATTCAGGAGATCATATCACAGGCACATTTTGCAACGTGGAAGCTATTTCCGAAGGCACAATGCTTGTATTAATCTCATCTATCATACTATTTTACTGACAACACCCGGGATTTGGTTGTTTTAGCTTGAGGAGAACAGTAACAGATCTGACACCAGGATTCACCACAGAAATCCTATATTCAAGTATACTTAAGGCCTGGCTTGGCTAAGAGCTATCTGAAGGAGATACGGCTACAAATATGCACTGTTCTTCCTCACTGTATCAAAAAAAGTGTGTTGTTTCATCTCCTCTATAGACCTAGGAGTCTGATAATCAAGGTGCTATTTCTACATATGAAATGATCTTTCTCAGGTAACACAAGTACACTTGCACATCTATTTCCTATCTGAAACTTAATCTGAATATAAACTTTATACTATTTACATTCCCTTTTATTTCTGCTAGAGTGAAGCCTTAAAAATCGGGTAGATTTGGACAAGCAAGGAAACATATTTAAATTATTCTGAAAGCTAGACTTTGTTTCTCAAC
The DNA here is from genome assembly GCA_013397935.1 of Dasyornis broadbenti. Lineage (NCBI taxonomy): Eukaryota > Metazoa > Chordata > Aves > Passeriformes > Dasyornithidae > Dasyornis > Dasyornis broadbenti. Next base: position 2,880,324 of record VZRN01005839.1, on the reverse strand, counting down.
AGTAAATGTGATTTGAGAGCACTGGTTGAAACTATTTTTAATGCATTTCACATTTCCACTTTCTAATAACCATTCATCTTTGCTCCACTTTTGTTAACACATTACAAGTAAACTTCCATTTTACCTTCAAAATATCAGACACAGTAATTTCTATCAAGCTTGCTTCTATTTGCAAAGCTCCAACACCAGTGTAAATAATGAAGTCCTTCTCACCAAATAAGTATGTTAATTTCATTAAAATGTTCATCTAAACTCAAATCTGAATGTAAATTAACCTGATGCGTTCCCTTAATGTCACACAGACTGTAAATGTTATACTTTACCTCCATGTCTGAGAGTGGTAGATTTGTTCTGGATGGCTGCTTGGTCCTCGGTGCCTTTGGAGGCCTCTTAACCGGCTGGTTACTGGGTTTGGGGATAATTTTACCAGTTGATACAACTGCATAAAATCTTGATGATGTGTTCCTAAGCTTTCTGATCCACTCTGTATTGAGCCTGTAGCTTTCCATCACTGTCACACCCAAACGTCTCCAAGATGAGAAAAAACCCTCTCCACTCTGATAATAAACATTTCTTCCCAAAGTGGATAAAAATCCTCGGAGAAATTGCCAATTCTTGACTTGCACACATTGACTTGTCAACCAGGGGAATGCTGTTAACAGAGCATACAAATTCCAAGACTTTGCTGTTCTGTGAGCTGTTCTTTCAACTTCTTTATCCAGCTTTAACAACAGACATCCAGTTTTGTTAAAGCTTTTGTATTGGCATATTGTTGTTAAAGCGTGAAAAGATCTCGTCTGAAGGTGCAGAAGTTTCAGTCTCATTTCTTCCCTCTGAACTGTACGTAAAACAAACAAACAAAATAATCCATCAACATTTTGGAAAGAAATATTATTTCTCTCTTATCTAAAAAGTGGCCCATACTACTTTCACGTGCATTAGTACTACTAAGCACATGACATTGGTGTAAATAAAGAGATTTTTTTCATCCTATGGAAACACTCCAAGTTGAAAACACATTATTGAGCTGTGTGCTTGCAACAAGTGATGAAAAAGCAGAACTAGCCGCTGTGTCAACAGGAAAGCAGGCGTCTTTTCCTTCTGCTGCTCATTCTGTGCAGCAGCCTGCACTTTCAGCAACCCCACTGCTCGTGAGCAAGCAAGCACACACCTTAAAGAGGACATCAGACACTGTGAATCATTGTGATATATAATAAAAATAACAATTAGATTACTAGGTGGTTGTATGGGAATGTCACCTACAGAACACACACACTGCTCAGCATCAGCTCTAACTGCTATGCCATGAACGGCCAAGCACAGATCCAGACCCAGCCATCTGTCCTGACTACAGTGAGAACAGAGCTGAGTTACAGCCTTGCTCCTGCCAGTATATCCTGGTGTAACAGGGACCACCAGGCCTGCCTGCAGACCCACCCATGCAACTGGAAACACAACAGTGTCCTCATTCTGGTAGTTCAGAATAAGAGTAATCCTACTATATTTACACTACATTGTGTGAGCTAATCAAATAAACTTAAAAATATTCACAGACAGTAAGCCCAATACCTCAGTGGGTGTTTCAATTGCTGAAAAAATCCAGTGACAAGTCCCTGCCCTCATCTGATTTTTTAAATCAAGAACATTCCTGTTATGACACAAAATCCATCCTCAGCAAGTTATTAATAAAAAGCAATTAAGCTGCATAGCTCAAACATCTGCCCATTTCAGAATATTTTTCAAAAACTAAAGGAGGATCTTCAATACCACAAATACATATAACATAATAATTCAAATTAACGTTTTATTGAAAGAGCAAATCATGGTGTGTGCTGTGGAACAAGCCCTCCATCCTGATAAGGATATCTAGATGAACTGATATTTGGTGTAACTTTATATATTTACATGCTCTTCACTTGTACATTTCTGCCCAGTTTAGAAGCCTATTATCAGCATACTCATTGGGATAAATTAACTACTATTTTCATTTAAACTTGTTCTGTACTTGAAAAGTGACCCTGTCCAGGATAAGACATATTTACCTTTTTAAAGGTCTGTTACCTCTGGATAAAAAAACGAGACAGACACTCAGCGACTGCAGCCCAGGTGGTGGAGAGCCAGGGCAAGGTGAGAAGTCTCCAGCAGCGTGGCACAGGTGGAGGAACGAGACTCAAAATGGTTTTGTTGGCTTTCCTAGCCAACGAAACCTCATCCTAAATCACTAATGCCAGGAATGACTTTTCAACTGTACAGGCTCACAGCAAATTACAAGGCAAGAGAGATCATAGAGACTGAATTCCGTCAAGGGGCCTGAGCGTCAGACCTGTGGCACCAGAGCCACCTAGCCAGAACGAGCGAACACAGCAATCCAAGAAAAAAGGGGGGTTGAAGGGCGACCACAAAAGGGCAGGAGGCGCCACCTCCGAGCGCAGGCACAGAACTGGGATTAATTTTGCAACGTCTTTTCAGCACACGGCACACTTTAGCCACGCCCGCTGCCTTCCCAGCTGGGAGGCCCGGCTTGCTGCGGCACAGCCACCGCCATGTATGGATGGGGCGGGCCCGCTCCGCCGGCGAGCGGACCGGACCGGCACACACTGGCCCGCCGGCTCTGCCCGGCCCACGCAGTCCGGATGCTCCCAGACCGCCCCCGGCACCCACCAGCAGCGGGCACTGAGACACTCCGCCCCTTCCCTGCCCCCCCATTCCCGTCCTTCGCTCCAAGGAAAACAGCTGCCGGGCCGCCCCCGCGAGCACCCCTGCAGCAAGTGGGGGCGGCAAGCGATCGAGCGCTCCGTTCCTATTGGCTGCGTGCCGGGGGGGCGGGCACAGCGGGGAACCAAGCAACCAATCGGGAGGCGAGGCCGCCCCGCCCGCCCAGGCAGAGCGAGGCGGCCGGCACCACCCCC
>VZRN01005839.1:2784122-2876431 GCA_013397935.1 Dasyornis broadbenti | reverse complement strand
AGGGGTGGGCGGGAATAGCAGCGCCGGCGTCGCGCGGGGCCGCGGGACCCATAAGCGGCGCTGTGGGCGCGGCGCTGCCGCTGCCGCAATCACCGGTCCGACCGGGCCGTGGTGCAATGTCGGCCGTGGCCCTGTGCCTCCTGTGCCCCCTGTGCCCCCTGTGCCCCTGCCCTGTTCGGCTCGGGGGCTCCGACCCACCCGCTAGAAATCTCACAATAAAAATCATTCTCCAGGCCGGGTTTGCGCTCTCAATGGGGCTGACCGCGATCTACTCGTTGTCCTCCTACATAAACAGCGTTTGGAGAAAATGTAAATCAAGTATATAATGGAGAGCGCGTTTCATGTTGATGTGAGATACGTGATGAACTTTAGGCAGATATCTGTGCTTTTAATTTTACATTTATCTGGTTTTGCATCTGGGTATCTGAGCAATAGAGGTCACATTTTAGCCTAGAGTAAACTGCAATTTCTCGCTATTTTAGCAGGGCAAATCATTTTGCTTTTTCTTCTTTAAAAAGACTGCTGTTTATAATTTTCTTCAAAAGTAGTCACAAGAACCTGATCCGTTTGCAATTTTTTTTTTTTTTAAATTTTGGGGGTTTTTTTCTGTTTTTTTGTTGCTGTCCACTGCTTTAAAGGCACATAAATCTACTTTTAATACTGTTGTGTTATAACCTCAGCTGGCAGCAAAGCACCACACAGCTCAGTGGGGTGGGGGGAAGTAAATGGGAAGGGTAAAATTGAGAAAACTTTTGGGTTGAGATAAGAGCAGTTTTAATAGTTGGAATGAGAATAAATTGTAATGAAAAGAACAACGACTAATAGAACCCAAGAAAAACACATAAGGCAAATGAAAACAATTGGTTACCACCAACTGATGCTGGGGCGGTGGCTCCCTGGCCAGCTTTTCCTGCTGGTTTCCATTGCTGAGCATGACACCATATGGTCTGGAATAGCCTTTGGGTCATTTAGGGTCAGCTGTCCTGGCTGTGTCCCCTCCCAATGCCTTGTGCACCCTCAGCCTCCTCACTGGTGGGGTGGGGTGGGGTGAGGCAGAAAAGGCCTTGGCTCTGTGCAAGCCCTGCTCAGCAACAGGGAAAACATCGCTGTTATCAACACCATATCCAGCACAAATCCAAACCACATCCCCATACCAGCTACGGTGAAGAAAATTAACTCTACCCCAGCCCAAACTAGCACAAAGACCTTACATTTATTTTTAAGCATTGCAGCTCTTTCATAAATTGCTGACAGTAATAAAATACTGATCCTCTCTCTTTTAGATCCTTCGCATATTTTACAATTAAAGACAGACTGCCCCAGATCCTCACAAGAGTTATTGATACTCTGCATCGGCATAAAAATGAATTTTTTGAAGAACATGGTGAGGTAAGAATAAGGACTCTTTTCCCTGATGTTCATTTCCCCTAGTCCTTGAGACCCCTTCTCTGCCTTGTTTTTACTGATGTCTTGTACAATCATTATTTGTTTGTCTCAATCCTTTGGTCTGATTTTTTTTTAAATCATTTCTTTCTAGTAGCTATTTTTTATTTGTTCTGTAACACACCTTTCTGTCTAACCTTTTTCTGATCTGTCACTTCTGCAACTGCATCACTTACTTGAGTCTTTGTGTTGATGCAGCATTTGATAGATGGTAACACCTTTTGAACATGACTATCTTTCAACACTCTTTGCCTCTAATAAGCAAAAAGTCCAATCTAAAAAGAAAGTCCATATGGAATTCCTTTTAGGATCTTTGGTCTAAAATGAGCTTTATTCACCAAAATATATTTTGTTGAATCAAGCTCTGATTTGTCAGGGATTCTCATTTGGCGATTAAAATATTGCACATGCCATGAACAGTTGATCTGTGTCTCTGCAGGAATAAATGTTCAGGATAGAACTTTTGTTCTCCGCTTATTTCAGAAGGGTGTTGAAGCAGAGAAGAGAGCTATATCTTTCCTCTCCAAACTGCGGAATGAACTGCAAACAGACAAGCCAGTGACCCCTTTGGAAGATGAGCTGCCCGATGCTGCGCTGTGGAACCAATACCTGGACTACCAGCGAAATTTACCAAATGGAAGTGGAGAACCAAGTTGGTTTCAGTCCCCTTGGCTGTATGTAGAGTGTTACATGTATCGAAGAATCCATGCAGCATTAGCACAGAAGTAAGTATTTACTAGCTTGGTATATTACTTTGCAAAACATTGCTCTCTCCCATTTTTATTTTGGGAAAAGGAAAGATAGCTGAGGAGTAAGACAAAGGAAAATCTTAAGCTTTTACCGTATTCCTTTTTCTTTATCTTGCACCTCAGATTTAAAATTAATACCTTTTCTTCTTCCATTCAGCAGAATTTGAATGTTATTAACTTTTTTATGCTTCAGTTTTGGTGAGTTGGTTTACGTTAAAACTCTTAAGCTTGATTGTATAGTTTGACCTTGCAGACTAATGTGAATTGAGATATGAAAATCATGTAGCATTTCTAGAAGGTTTGTTGGTCTAGAATTTTCTCTTAAGTGTAAAACACAGAATATGAGAGCCACAAATCTGTTGGATTTGTTGGATCTGTTGAATGCTAACAGGTTTTGCTGCTTGAAATCTGAAGTTACCATTTGAGAACCGTTTCTTACAGCAGTAGACCCATCTTAAACAGCCCCTGTTGTTCATTCTACACCAGCTTCTTAGTTACAGCAGTGCTTGCAGACCATGTGTTGCATCAAACTTTGGGAGCTGATACTGGTTAAAAATAACTGGGCAGGAAAAACTTGTACCGGTACCATGGACATGTGCCAGTACAACGTCATGGGGTAGGAATGAACAGTTTAAGATCCCATTGCTGCCAAAAAAATTCAAGAGCTCCATGAATACCAGATTAACTCTTCGTATTGCAGAGATGCGAACACAGTAATAGGACTCCGTTTCTACTGGTATGTTGTGTAATTTGAACTCTCATACAAAAGCTTCAACTGTGAGGTGAATCTGCTGGATTGTACTTTAAAAGCTGAGCAGATACTTTTCATTAGTAACCTTTAAGTTTCTTGATGTCCATTATTTAGATGCTCTTAAGCATATGCTTGGAAGGAAGTTCAGTCATTTGTCAAAAGGGCTATGTGCAAATGTATCTCATAATAGATTGCTCGATAACTTTTGTATATTACAACATTCTCCTTTGTCGTGGTAATTTTCTAAAATCCTAGTAAAGACTTTCATGGGATTAACTTCCTATCACTGTAAGAGAATTTGGTATGGGAAGTACACTCCAGCACACACAAACATGTTTAAAATTGGGCCAGCAGTTCTCAACCTTACTTCGCTTTTATGTTACAGTTTTAATTCTTGTCTGAGGATTGGACTTCAAAATGCTCACTGTATGGACAATTTCCAGAACTGTTGTGACTGAACACTTGTTCACTTTCAGAATATATTGCTAGAAAGACAAAGATGTCTTGAGTAGTGCCTGTTTCAGCAGGATGCAATATCAGGTTGTTATTGAGATGTGTGAAAACCTAGTATGACAAATTAGAAGTGGAAAATCTAACTAGGGCCTGTAGTACAGTCTAAAAAAGCTGACTTTTGAGCTGTATTTGCATGTGCTGTCATGAAAAATGTGGGAAGTATGTCAACATATTTGTTCTCCTCTTTTTAGCCCACCTATTGACAACTTTGACGTGTTTAAGGAAGGAAAGGCTCAAAATTTCTTTGAATCCCAAGAGGCTATTATTACCTTATGCACTTACTTTCAGGAACTTCTTAAGAACGTCAAGGATCTAGATGAAAAGCAACTTCGAGATGAACTTTTTAAGCTATTGCAGGTAAACTGGTAGTGCTTTACACAAGAATTAAAAATAGCTCTCCTATGAAACAAACAAAAATCTGAGGTTATAAAGAATCTGAACTTCATAGGGAAATTAAAATATAGATCTTTTGTTTGCAAAAATCTGCTGGAATCCTGATAGCCATANAGTGGATCTCAGCATTTCCCGTGGGCCCCCATGGGCTGCAGGGGCACCCCCTGCTTCACCATGGGCCTCACCACGGCCTGCAGAGGCTGCAGAGCTCCGGCGCCTGGAGCTCCCCCTTCCCCTCCTTCTCCACTGACCTTGGTCTCTCCATGTTGTTTTCCCTCACATACTCTCACCTACTCCTCCTCCTCTGGCTAAGGAAAAGTGCGTGCACCCATTGTTTTGATTTCTTCTTAAATATGTTTTTCACAGAGGCGTAACCAACATCTCTAATTGGCCCAGGCTTGGCCAGCAGCATGTCCATCACCTCAGAGCTGGACATGGTGAAGGCTTCGAGAAGCTTCACAGAGGAGCCATCTTTGTGGCCCCCCCCTACTAGAAAAAAACCTGGGCCAAGCTAAACCACGACAACTTCATAGGGAAATTAAAATATAGATCTTTTGTTTGCAAAAATCTGCTGGAATCCTGATAGCCATACTGTATTACTGCTATTCTGTGAATATTTATTTTTTGGTTACTTGTATAAATGTGACATTTTCATTAACTGCTGCTCTTCATTGTGTATATGAAAATGCAGCAATTCTTCCTTCAAAACCAGAATCTCTCAAACATTTGAAGTCAAGTTCCAGATCACCTTTTTCATATTTACCTATAAGTTCTTAAAACAGTTAATTTTAATTGACACCTTAAATGTTTTTAGACTTCTTTGGAGAAAAAGTTAAAAGTCAGTCTGGGCCAGAAGTGGTTTAAGAGCTTTATTAACAGCATTATTCTTGGAATATAGTTGCTTTGGGTAGAAACCCCAGAGTATCATAGGATTATAAATAAGTCCACTAGCTGGCAACAGTGCGCACCAAGTATTTGATGAATTTTTACAAAGGGCTCATTAGTGAGCACTTAAAATACATATGCTAAAAATACTTATTTGGCTGCATGTAATAAAAAAATAAGCCTGCTTTTATTACTCCTTTTTCCATGTTAGCAGTGATATTTTTTAGAATTGCGGTATGGAGAATATCTGTGTTTTGTGCATTGTGTTCAGTGTATTTATGTTGATCTAAATCTTCCATCTTTGTCATTTCTGATACCTGTGTAAATACAGAACATTGTTTGGTTTTCTTCCACAATATCTTTTCTATGTTAAGATATCTGTACAAGAAGTTGGGTTCTGTTAAAGCTTAGAAGAATATGTGGAGTTAGAACTTTATCACCTAAACCAAAACCAAGGAAACAAAATCTTTAGTGTATGTAAAGTTTAGAATATAACTACAGTGAGACTTAGCAAATGTTTTTGTTTTTTTTTTTTTTCCTTCTAGGTATCATTGTGGGGCAATAAGTGTGACCTTTCCTTTTCAGCTGGTGAAGATAGCTCTCAGAAATCTAGTCCCTTGCAATCTCTGGAAAACATGGTACCTTACATCTTAGTGAACGATATGGAAAAGGTTTGGTCACTACTTGTAAATGCCAAAAAAACTAGAACAGAAAGAAGTAATATTAGAGTTGACATAATCCTGGATAATGCTGGTTTTGAACTTGTAACTGATCTTGCGTTGGCTGATTTCTTGTTATTGTCAAAGCTAGCTGATGAAATCTATTTTCATGGAAAAAATATTCCATGGTATGTATCAGATACCACAAAGCATGATTTTAACTGGACTATTAAGCAACTGGGGTCAGCTAATCATATGTGGATGTCTAGATGTGGGATTAACTGGGAGGGAAATTTGAAAAAGGGAATTTGGGTTTTCTGTGACCACATGTTTTGGACTTTACCACATGACTTTTCCAGTATGAGTGAAGTTGCTCCTGACTTGTACGCTGAACTACAGAAGTCAAACTTGCTTCTTTTCAAAGGTGATCTAAACTATAGAAAATTGACAGGAGATAGAAAATGGGAATATAGTGTCCCGTTTCATCAAGCCTTGAATAAGTTTCATCCTGCGCCTCTCTGTAGTTTGAGGACACTGAAATCTGACACTCAGGTTGGCCTAAAACCTGGACAAGGTGAGCAAATTCAGGCTTCTGAACCTGAGTGGATGGTAAATGGAAAATACGGGGTAGTTCAGTTTGATGCTGGTCTCTAATTAAATGGTTCCTAATATTCTGAAAGGAAGATTTAGTCTGAGTTTAATTCCTTTCTCTGTTCCATACTTGGCTTCAGTAAAGATTCTTTTTTTATTTGCACTTTTTCCTCCCAAGTGATGTTGTTTTTGTTCCACAGAAGATTCCAGTGTTGTGCAAAAATTTATAAACTGTCTTTGTAAAAGTAAATCAATCTGCATTTCAATATATTTTGTTTTCCTTATGTCCGACGTCAGCAGATCTTTAAGATTAATATTCAGTTGTCCATAATATTTTTTTCCTCATCAATGGGTATGAGTTTAATGAGTGAAAGCTTAACAAGTGAAAAAATTGCTTCAGAAACAATTTCCCCAGTCCCACATTAGCATGAATTTACTTATTTCAGAATAATTTGTGCTCCACGTGTCATTTCATGCATTGCATGAAAGTTAGTATTTTAGAGACTTCAAAAATTAATTCCAGACAGATTATTTTGATGTTTTGAGTGTAGTTTGCTTTACATTAAGTGACAAGTTATTGAATGACTGCTTGTAAACATTCACGTAGAATTGAAAATTGAATTTCAATTTTAAAGTACAAGTGAATGTTGCTAGCTGGTTTGCCTGTGGGAGAGAAGTTGTCCCATCTGGTAGGAAGATTAGTTGCAGAAAGGACAATCTCATTTTAAGAATATTGAAGATACTGTTTATTTAAGAACCTCTATCAAAAAGAAGCACACAAAAAAGCCTCCCCAAACAAAAAATTAATGAACCCAAGCAGTTACATTAACTGGATTTTAGATGTAATGCAAACTTTGCAGGTGGCCTGTCAGCAGTGTATGTATGAGCTTCAAGCACTGCTGCCTTCTTCTGTTGTGGTAATTCTCTTTATTATTCAAATGTATTTGTTTGGGGGTTTTTGTTTGTTTGATTGTTTTTTAAGAAGGATGCCTTAATTTTCAGGGAGGAAACAGAGCCCCAGTTGCACTGAGACGTGCAGGCTAGAGAAGCATTTGCCATATAGGTTCCTGTTAACTGGAGTTGTGAGGTGCCCATTTCTGCTTTTCTACCCTGGTCTCAAAAGCTGCTGCTCATTATGTTCTTACAATAAAGATCTATACAGTGGATAAATATGCTCTGAATGCTGATGACTTTGATTATTTGTGTTTGTGATGTTCTTAAATCTGAAAGAGTGTTTTAAAGTTCCAAGGTCAAGTACTCTAAAGATACAAGGAATTTCATGAGGCAATGTGGTATTGTTGGTAGGGTTCTAATTTTGAGACCTGGGTTTACTACTCTGATCTCCTTGTATCTTTGGCTTAGTACTCCTACAGGGTGAATTCATGCTAATCCTTAGGCACCAGATTGAACTGCAGAAATTAGAAATCCAGTCAAGAAAGCTGAAGGTCAAACTGCTGAAGGCTTCTCTGACTGCAGAGAGCTCAGCAGGACTCCAGCTTTAGTGCTTTGATCAAATACATAAACAACATGATAAATCTCTGCGCTGGATCCTCAGTGCCTCATCTTTGAAAATGCTGTTAACTTGTTTCAAATGCACTTTGAAGCAACAGCTTTGGGTCAAGAACTGAGGGATGGAAGTTGAGGATTATGTGGAATGAAAACATCATACCTTGCTCAGAGAGACAAAATGAATAGGGAACAGAATCTACTTTGCCTGTGCTCAGATTGCTTGTAAGGTGCTGACTTAATTTCCTTGAAAGGTTTAAAAATATGTAGTGGACAAGAAGAGAAAGTCACTGTGGAGGCCACCTTTGACAAAAAGATTTGCCTCTTACACAATCCTTACACATGCTGAGAAACTTGGTTTTGTTTTTCACTGGTTGTTAATATGTCCCTGTACCCAGGTTGCTTTCAAGCTGCTACTTCTGGGAAATCACAATGCAGATCAGTGAAAATTAATATTATGAACTTACGATAAATAGAATCCTACAAAATACAAAATCACTTAGGAGATGGAGCGGCATTTGCTCAGTGTTACTGAACTTCGAAGAGCACTGCACAATATTTAATTCTTAGCTTAGCATATGAATGCTAATGTGAGACATGATGTCATGCTGAAAAAAATAGTTCTCCAGTTGATTAAAAGTGCACTTTTCATCTTTTGCCCCTCACAAAGAGAAGTTTATGTGGTAATGCACAGTGTGACTGTGTGGCTATGTAAGGAATGCACAGCCGTAACTTCCAAATACTTGACTTCTATAGCTGTAATTGCAAAGTGCTATCTCTTAGGCAGAACTGAATATGCAGCATTCTTTTATGTTTGTTGGTTGGCTATATTTTTGTAAAATTTTGATTGGTTGTATGAAATAAAGAAAACATTGATGTTGCTGTAATGCCTTTGTTACAGTCTCCCATGAAACAAAAAAGTTGTGAAGACAGATATTCCACTGAGAGGCTGTGCTCTGCTGATGGGTTTGCCACAGTTTACTTAAAAATGCTTTTGTAGCTATTCAGTGTTAATTACATTTGTAATACAGCTTTGTGAAATGGCACCATGAGCCTACTGCATTTAGGTGGAATTTATTATTAAAACAACATAAAGCATGCATTAGAACAATAGCATGTGCTATAATATAGCTTTTTTTTTTTTAACTTGAGCATTCAAGGAAGTTCCTTCTATACATCTGTGTTACGACTGATTGCCCAAAATGCTTCTACAGTACAACTCAGGAGCTACTGAATTGTACATCCAAATTTTTGAGATTTTAATTTCATATGCCATTTGAATAATTATGGCAAAAACCAAAGGCATTTTCAGTAATTCTGAGGACCACAACAAAACAATGTTTTTTACTTTTTATTTTTGTCATCTGCCTTTTGAACAACTGTATTTGTAAATCAGTTTTTGATGGTGATGACTTTCATTGCTGATGAAATAGGAGGAAAATACTGTCACAGGCACAGTGAAAGCCAGTACACACATCTGTCAATACTTGATAAGTTATCATGTAAGTTATCTACAATAATTTCTTGTGTATATAACATTTCTTAAGATAAATTGGTTGATGTGGAAAATAAGTTGATTGTATGACTACAAACTTGTAAGAATATTGAAATAAATTATATAATTTTGTGCAAGTCAGACACTGTTATGCTATATCTGGCTGGGGAAGCCAACTTAAAATAATTCAGGTCTTAGTTCCTGAATTTTTTTCTTTGAAACAGATTTTATACATAAACTTGTAAAGCATATTTATTCAATGAGGTTTTGAAAGATACAGGTGCAAGAGATAGGTATCATAAAATGTTCTTCTGTAATAAGAAAGGGCAATAATAAGGAAATTTCTAACTTTTAGTCTACTTGTATTCCTGTTAAAATTTCAAAACTGTAAAAATTATTGATAATCTCTTAAAATGTATCTGGTAATTACTTACTAAGGTTGGTGCAGCTGATGGTGTCATTTTCAGGATCACTTCCAGAACTAATAGGTGCTCCATGTGTTCTCAGCAAATTGGAAATATTTTGGTGTTACTTTTGCTGTAACTAAAATATTTCCAAGACACTTTGGTTTACACACTTTGCTGATGATAAACCTTAACAGTTGTTGTTGAAACAGTTTCTTTAAAGTTCATATTTGCATTCATGGTTAACTATTTAATAGCTTGTTCCATGTGAACATTTATCTCCTGTGCTGTCAGACAGCATAGAAAAAAAGTTCCCTCTGTTGCATGAAAATTACTCTATGAAATGGTTTTAATCTAAAAAGAAACCCTTCATTGTGTCTAAAATAAAAATTCCGAAATGGAATATTATACAGAACTGTTGGGTTTTTTCCACTGAAGTTTGTTTGCTTACCAGCTTTCTGTTTACCCAAAATTACAGAACAAAAGCTTGTAATTATTTTTATTTAAAGCAAAAATGTAAGTTGAAATTCACCTAACACTTATCGAAGGATTTTAAAATAAAGCTGTGAAAATGTGCTGGTTAAAATGGTAATTTTCTTTCCCACATGCCAGTGGCAGAACACAAGTGAAGAAAAACGGGTCCTATACAATGGACTGTTTATGTTTTCTTGTTTGGTTCTGTTTTGTTGGGGGTTTTTTTTCTAAAAAAGGTTTTGAAAACTTCTGTACATTTTTATTCTTGCTGATATACTTCTATTTCTAACAGCCCTGGAAATAAAAAGTCCACATACATATATTTTTACATGAATTAAGAATTAATTTATAGATTAATCCACATTCTCCCTCAGCTTTGCAGTTGTGAATTCTGCAGATGTGTTGTGAGAAGGATTTTTGGAGGTTTGGCTCTTCTGCTTTTGTTTACAAAACTCTGGAAAATAAATATTAAATGTCCTATTATGGTAGTTTACAGTGAATAAACATATTCAGTACTTGTGTGCTGCTTTTGTTGAATCAATTTTCAGTAAGTTACATAATCATAGTCTTTCAAACTCCTTGTGAAGAAAAATTCTTCGTCCTTGTAGAAATTTATTTTTTTCTGGGATTCCACTTCTTCCAAGTCTAGTGAAGTAAAAGATTAAAAGTTGAGGTAAGATAGATCAAGGTATATGCTATGGGCTTTTTTATTTGCTTTCTTTATGTTAACTAATTGATTAGCCTCACACTACCATGTAAGGCTGATGCTTGCCAAGTGACAAAGTGATGGAATTGTTGCATTTGGAATGGGTTTCAGCAGTTACCTCCTGCTTCCCAAGAAAATGCCATTAATTGTCACAGATCAGGAAATGCACTGATTTCTGGTCCTAGATGGTTTCTATTTACACATAATTGTTAGTTTTAGTCTAGGATCTCATTTAGACACCTGTAGAATATATACTGGTACAATTTTGAGTGTACTGAGTACCGGAATTTGGGTTTCGTAACAGATCAATCTTAGCATCTTTTCTTAACACTGAGCACTTCCATGGAAAGGAACGTTTGCAGTAATTTTTTATTACTATTATTTTTTGTTTCAAAAATTAATGTGGCTTTATTAGGTACATACATTGAAGAGATTTGCATCATTCTTTGCTCAGAAAGTCTGAGAACATCGTTTCCATGTATTTTATGAAACACAACATAAAGAATTTGATTAATGAAAAGGACTCCTTGAAATTATTTATAATGAAAAATCTCGAATTAACCCTTCCTAAATTGTTATTTCCTGTCCCTGTTAAGGAAGAAGAAACATGAAATTCTTTTGAGAACTCTACTTTTAAATAGTGGCAAACAAGTGGAAAGCATTTAAAAGTGTGAGCATTGTGTAATAAGATAGTTTTTTTCTCAGTCAAATGGCTTGAGTGGGTATTTCACCCCCTCAAACTGCCCCATTCTTTTCCAGAATGTTACATGACATTTCTACTTGATCCTTTTTTTTCCTTGTCTCCTTTATTGTTACTCCTGCTACAGTTCATCAGATTCAAGTATGGTTTTTTATAGGCAAATAACTTAATCTGCGGATAGCTACAGCTGTATAAGCATTCTCTCCCCATCACCGCGGGTGTAGAAGCAGCTGAAGTACAAATCCTGAACCAGCCGTGGCACTGCAGGACTAGCGATGGGGAACTGTGCTCGAGCACACGCTTAGGAAAGTCAGAACAAAGTTTCGCAATCATTTAATCCTGCATCTGCACGCCACTCCAGTAGTAGAACACATCAGGCTGTAGTCAAATGCTGGACAAATCCAAGATGATATTTTTGTTCAAATTTGCAGTGGATAGTAAAATGTGCCAGATTTACGCTGGGTTTATGTAAGACCAGCAGTACAGATATAACCCATCAAAAATACTATATAGATTTGAATTGCACAACGAGGTTACCCTGGGGCAACATTTTGCCCCATGCAGTGGTAGCAGCTTTGTCCCTTCTCTGCACTCCCATCCGCTCTGTCAGCACTGGAGAATTTTGTTCCAGAAGTGCCCTACGTGGTTTCACTCCTCTGCTGCAGCACCAGCATTTGCGTGCTGTAAGAACAATGCTTTTTGTGCCACTGTCCGTGAGGATGAACTGGAAGGATGCTACCAAGGAACTGTCGTAACCCCAGCACCCGCGGTTATTGTGTCTCTCCCCTGACACTAAGGGAGACAGAGGCTGCTGCCTCCTCCACTGCTGCTGCCTCCTCCACTGCTGCCTGTGCTGCATGGCCCCGGCCCCGTGCGGGGTCTCCATTTCCCCTAACCTGTTCCCAGCACTCCCTCCTCACATTCAGTGATTTTTCTCCTTTCCTTTCTGAGTTTAGTGGCAGATTCCAGCTGAGGGATGACATCGCATACCTCTGTGCTCTAAGCGATGCAGCATTTTAATTAGGGTGATGATCCACGCTGGCAACCCCTCTGCTTGGGGTCTTCTGTGTCCTCGGCAACAGCAGTGAAATGGCATTAGGCACACAGGGACAAGGACAAAAAAAAAAAAAAAAAAAAATTAGTACTATCCCCAGCTTTTCCATTTTCTTCTCTGGAAAACGTGATTAAGTCAGCATTCCTGAGAAAAGTGAGGCACTTTTTGACTTTCGAGTACAGAAATGGCGCGCGATGGCGCTGTCCCCAGAGGCTGATTAAACACCTCACAGGGTCTTCAGAGAAAATTATATGCAGACCCAGAGGTCTAACCTTCTTTTACTGCAGCCTTCAGTTCCTCTCTTCCCATGTTTATCTACTTTATTTGGATGAATGGTGAGGAGGAAGAGGAGGAGGTGCTCTTTAGCTGGACGCAGTTCAGCACTCATCAAGGAACGCTGCTTTCTCCGGGCTGCGGGGGTGCTCCTTTGGCAGGTTTGAGGGACAAGGAAAGCCCGTCTGGGTGACAGAGCTCCTGCTCAAGTGCCATCTGCACCGCTCGCCTCTTCTGATTTTTTATGAGGAAAAACGTGAGCAAATTTTCTCAGGTAATGTTTATTTGAAGTAAAAACAAACAAAGCAACAAATCCCTGCGTTACTTGTGAGCATCCCCTTGTGAAGACTGTTCGCTTGCAGACACCGAGCACCCTTCCCTAACCAGGGCCCCTGTGCCGTACCCCCCCTCGCCCTTCCCCCGGGACGCGTTGCCAGGGACACGGCTGCGGTCAGCAGCGGCTTCAGGGCTGGCGGGGGCAGCGGCACGGCGGAACGGCGGTAACCGAGGGACCGGGCAAGGCAGAAAGGGCCGAGGGGCTTGGTTTGGTTTGGTTAGGTTAGGGCTTGGGGGTTTTTTGGCAGTTTTCCCATTAGGGGGTAAAGCCCTGACTTCGGGAAAAATGCCGCTTCCTTCCCTCCCCTCGCTTTATCAATAGTTTCTGTCGGTGTTGCTCTAGAGGCTGACGCAGGCTGGCTGTAACCCCACCTTGCAAGTCATCTTTGCAATATTCGATTTAATCTCGCCTTTAAAAACCCACCCCGCCCCAAAACCTCCAAAACAAAAACCAACCAACCAGAAAACCAAAACAAACAAAAACCCCCCAACCCCAAAACAGAGCTTCTGCAGGTGCAGAGCTGTACCCGGTGGTCTGCGCGTGGTGCGGTTGAAGCCCCATGGAGTTCAGCTGGTCATTATAGCTTATCTTTACAAGTTTAAGGCCAAAAAGATTTTTCTTACTAAGTGCTGCAGAAGGGAGTAGCTTCCACGGAGCAGGAATTTATAGTTATCTAAGAAATTCTTTGCATCTCTTCTTCCTTTGAAACCGATTTGCTGGCTTTGATGTGAATTTAAGGGAGTCACTCGAGGATATTGCTTAGAAGGATCAAGCTATTGTACTAAAGTTATAGTAGGAAGCTTGTAGCAGTTTCGTGTTTCAAAAGATAAACAGTTTATTTGTGTGTGAACAGTTCATTATCTCCTGAATAGTTGAATATCAATTTTGTAATGAAGCTATATTTTTCTGAGACAAAAAAACCCCTAGAATTTTTTGTAGTTTGTGGTGGCAAAAACAACAGCCATTATAATAAATACAACTGTTATGACCCAATTACAAAGTTTTTGTTAGCACTGCTTAGTGACAGAGTTGACAGCAACTTGCTCCGCATTCTAAACAACCTGAAGTGAAATAGTTTGTGATTGTTGATTTTGGGACTCAAAAACATGCTAGAAATTACATATTTATAAAATGTGGGTTACTACTGGTAAATCAAGCTACAGCACTGAGCACTCTTTAATTGTGTATATAGCAACACACTCAAGTGTTTCTGAAATATTTGCATTTTGTTGACTGCAGTATGGTATGCATTGTAGGAAAATTGCAGCTGTTTTCATTGCATGATGGTCTGTTTTTTAAATCTACCATTTAAATTGTTACAGAAGTTATTTAACTCTATCCAGCACTGATACAGTAAAAAGAGTAAAACAAGTTGTTTGTACAAATCCCTGCATAAGCACTTGGTTTTGTCTTAGAATTTACCCTTTTTATTGTGTTAGGAATAAACACAGCAGCTTCTTGTTAATAATTTCGGAAAAGCTGTGAGAGAAAGTGTCAGGGGAGTTCCAAATTCCTTAATTTGTCCATACAGACAAAGGATGAAGTAAACCAGAAAGCATGTTAAGTAATATGTCGAGTAGGTGATCTGTCTCTCTAATTGCCTTGAGATGATTGCTGTCTTTCATCACATTAAATGCATTTATTGTATTTAGATGCAAAGTCACCTCATCCTAACAGCAAAACAAAAGATGGAAATGCTTTAACTGCTGCTTGTAGTAGTAGCAGTGGGTAAGACTGAAATTTTGATTGTAATGAAGCTTTATTTGGGCCCATTAATCAAGCTTGAAATTGGCCTCTTCAGCAGATGAACACCAGGAGTGATTTTTATCTTTTCAGTAATACCTTTCAATGATTACTGCGAAGGGAGGAGGATAAAGCTGAGCAGTACCCTTCTGAAAGGAATTTAGAAAATCTCTTTGGTAATTTATTTGAGCTGCTGGGAACACTTAATTTAGTTTTACATGTTTCTGGAACATTATTCTAATGCAGAAAAACTCCACAGGAATATAATAATAACTAAAAACATACTGCAAGCAATGGGTTGGGCCTAGTTACAAGGAGGAATCAGCAAGGGCAAATAGGACTTTACTAAGTGGAAAGTGATCAAAAGTATTTCTGGCACTTTTTAATGTGCAAGAGCAAGTGACAGAACTGAAATAGTTGTGAAATATTAGTTGCAAGTTTCTATTTATGTTAATGTATCATTATCAATACATTTTGGGATCCCTGACTGTCAAATTGGGCAAAATATTATCTATAAAGAAGACCAAAACATGCACACAAGATGGTTAATTTGTGAACCCTTTTTTTCCCTTCCCCCAAAGTGACTCCAGTATGGGGATCAGCCTCTTCCAAGTAACCAGTGCCAGGACAACTGCTGTGCCTGGGGAAGTTTAGGTTGGACATTAGGAGGAATTTCTCTACAGAAAGGGTGGTTAGGCATTGAAATTGGCTGCCCAGGGAGGTGGTGGAATCACCATCCCTGGAGGTGTCTAAGAAAAGACCGGACGTGGCACTTAATGCCATGGTGTAGTTGACATGGTGGTATTCGGTCATAGGTTGGACTCGATGTTCTCAGAAGTCTTTTCTAACCTCATTGATTCTGTGATTCATTTTGGTCCAATTTTTAATGTGTGAACAAAATCTGAGTAACTGTGGAATATTGTCTCAACCTTCTCATGCTCACCGTTGTGTGTAGCTGTTGTGGCTTTTCTGAGGTAATGTGTGTGCTGGCTGGCTGGCTAGCTGCTGCTACTCTGGAGAATCTGCAGTAGCCAAGTGTGGAATTTTTTCAACTACCCATTCTTTCCGGTATTTCATGTTGGATGTCATCTTCTTTCTGGTTGCAGCAAATAATAATAATAATAATAATAATAATAATAATAATAATAATAATAATAATAATAATAATAATAATAATAATCTCTGGTGCTGCATTGTGTTTTTAGAAGTTAGAACAATTTTATGCATTTATACACTTATGAATATTCACTTGTCTTAAGAAAAAGCATTGCAGATTTGGGATATCTCATTTTCTTTGTTTTTGGAATATAAAGAGTTATGACACTGGAATTTATAGAAATCATTGAATAGCCCACCAAGTCCAACGAGTGTACAAAGTCCTGTATAAACATGCAGGCAAAAAGGGCCCACCGATTACCTTAACATGGGAGGGGGAAAAAAAGGTATAATTCAGTTAAGACAGATCCTGTGTTATCACTTAGATCTTTTTTTCCTTTTAAAATATATCAGTGTAGGAGAGATGCAGGACAAGAGGAGAGGTGAAATAAAAACTTGGAGCACCTGAAAAGCAAAGCAGTGACAAAGGAAGCAATCACTGCATGAAGGCTGACAGTGTAGCTGAACTGGTGAATGTAACCTGGACAAGTCATGGTGAAGGTGTCTGTTTTGGTTACATGAGTGTTTGAATACCGTGGAGGCCATCAGAGCTCCTAGGCTACCAGGGAAACTTTCCCGTGGTGTTCTGCTTTCATGCCCAACTTTGCTGTTGGTAATCAATGATATAGTTTAGTAAAGCATGTCTGTGAAAAAATAATGTCATGTGCCATCATATTACAAATCTATTTAATTTTCAACCTTTCTTCCCTCTTTCCCCCCATTTGTTCTGCAGAAGGAAAGGAAGAATGAAGTCAACAAAGGTTCGTGAGTCATCATTTTTGGTATGTCAACCCCAATGTGTTTAGGTACTTTGGGAACGGGAAAAAGAAATCCCTGCCCTCAGTACAGTCTGCGGCAGTGCGTTGACAAATCACTCAGGGTAGTGATGGGTGCTTAAAAGCTTACTGGGGGCTTTCTGTTTCAATAAAGATTTTTTTAAAAATAGATGTTTTGGGTAAGGGGTCTGGGCTGTGTGCAGGCAATGGCAGTGGTAGCAGCATTTGCCAGCATTGAAATAAGAAACACAGCAGGAAATCACAGAAAAGCTGCCAAAACCAGGATGGGAGTGAGCGACTTGAACAATTGGCTTATTTCAAAGTACATGGATTGGTATAAAACTACTGAATGCTGTTGTGGTTTTGTTGTTTCTGAATTAAATGAAGTTTGCCAACTAAAGGCTGGATTCCAGGGAGGTAAAGTAGGTATTTGGTTAAAAATAAATAACAAAAAAAAAAATGGTCAACAGTAACAACAATGAGCATATATTGTTGATCTTCTAAAGAACATCTATTACTAATAAAACTGAAGGTCCAAGTAGATATTGCTCTTAAGTATTTTAAGTATAGGCTTAGCTTCTGTTTAGCATATGAAGTTAGATGAAAGCTTCATTTTCTCGCAGGTAATTGGAAAGAGATCAAAAAAGTAATGTGAATGGGAGTAACACCCAAATCCTAGGTTATTTAGTGCTGATTGAATGTTAATATATTAAGACTTCTTCTGTCTACTGTCTCTTATTCTTTTAATACTTCATTAGTTCTATTTTCCTAGATAGATGAGTTAAACAGGAATTCCCACTGACTTTTGCACCTGACTTTGTTTAAACTTCTTTAAGTCCTTCTGGATGTGTAGCTGCATCTTTAAAGTACTCATCATTTAAAAATCTAATTTGTATGAAAAACACAGATTTTGGAAGTTTCAGCTGTAAAGATGTTCCATTGATTATTGCTGCTGAATGGGGGCTTCCTTCTTCACCTATGCTCTGAAATGCATTTATTTCATCAGTTTTGAGACGTATTCCTTCTTTTTGTAAAGTCGTAAATTGTGTTTGTTTAGGAAAAAAAGGAAAAACTTACATTCATACAGTACTACAAATATAACAACATACATAAACAGCATACACAGTGTTAATGTTTGCAATCTCCATCCATCATTTTGGAGCCCTGGTGTATTACAAAATGAGAAAAATGCCCTCTAGATTAAAGAATTTCATGTGGTTGTACATGTGAAACAAGTGGAGTGAAACAAAAGTAAGACAAAAGTAGTGAGGAGATGGCACATGCTTTCCCTTACTCCCTCAGAACAGTGATAAAGTGTTGAGAAAATTAGCAACCCTTTTATCTCCAAGATTATGTGCTGTGTTCTATGTGGCCATGAGTTTTCTGCATGTGCCAGTCTGGCTTGATGAAAGTGGCAACTCCTTTGTGACAGAGCACAGCTGAGTGTTTTTGAAGGAGATGAATGCAATTAAACTTGATGGGTCTAATCTAGTGTCAACTAGCACAGGGAAGGAAGATTAAAGAATAGAGCTGACGATATTATAACAACTAATCCAAGGTGATTTATCTTCTACTACAGTCTAAACTAGTAGTTTTTCCTTATTCCTCAAGGATTTATCTATGTGCTTCATGGTAAAGGCCTATTTTACTAGAGATGTTCACATATTTGGAAAGCTCTTTGGGTTTTTTTTTTCCTATTTGTAATGTGTAGGGGCTGAACCTGTAATTTATTTCAGCCTAGAAACTGATGCCGATGCAGAGAAGCATGAAGAGAAAATGTCTCTGTCTCCATTGGAATACCTTTTTCCACCAGCATTCATTAGCTGGGGGTGTTTTGCATTTTGTAATGCATACCCAAACGTACAAGGACTGCAGTTTTGTTTCAGTCCTGTGTGAGAGCTGATGGAGTACAAATCTCACATTCAGTTCTCTGCCACGTGGGCTCCCAGCATAACCTAAACTTAGTTCTGTTCTGGAGAGGTTACATTTCATCATTTTATAGTTACTATAGATTGGAAAAAAAAAAAAAAAGGGTTCTGTCTAATGAAACTCTGTCAAGACTTCAGGACTGAATTTTCTTCTTGGAAGACTTAAGTAATAAATGTCAAGAAATCCAATGTATTCCTGCTCTACTGTGGAAGAGCAGAACAGCACAAAAAGGAGAAAGCCTACTGTAGACTCTAAATGGCACAGCTAAAAGAGTTGTACAAGTGGTGTGAAGGAGACTGTTCTAGAAAGACAGAGGCAGTGCTTGTCATGGAATCAGGACTTGAGAAAGAATGAAAGGAAGTTGGTATGGGATTGCTGTGGATGAGAAAGCATCAGTCAGAAAGCTGAAGTTTTGTACAAGTGAAGGAGCTCTAAAGGACCTTTAACTTTGATAGGTTAGAAGTAAAAGAGCAAATGGCAAGCCAAAAACTGACTTGAAGGACCAGATGCAAGTGTTTGAGTAGTCATGGGCTCCTCCCTGGTAGAGAGACTGTAGAGGTGAGATATGCTAGAAACCTGCAAAATAATTTGCGGCACAGAGAAGATTGATAGCCATTGCTGAGGCGGAATATCTTACATTACCTCTGGTTTTGGAGGCTGACTTGCAGAAAAGTGACTGTTTAACCTAAATTTCAGTAAGTGTGTGTTACTCTGGGAATAACAAATTTGGACTAATACCCTTGAGCAGCTTAATCAAACAAAAAAACTCTGAAGCAAAAATGTTCAAAAGTGTGACGTCTAATGGTTTTGTTTTCATGCTGCCTTCACAGGAATCTCATGATCACGTTCTTTTGGATATTCCTGTCACTAGAGAGCAGATGAATTACTATCGAGCTGCAGCTGAAACTGCGCAAAGTGAACTTGCAGCACTTTCAGTGAAGTATGACTGTGCCCAGTCAGAGGTACATTTAGAAATAATTTCAAATCCTTCTCCAAACCTGAGGATTCTTTGCAGTCACTTTATGTAGAGAATAGAAAGCTTGCAGAAAGTCCAAAACTTGCTTTTCCTACAGAAATTTTGGGGTTTTGTTTTGTAATACACCTGTTTTTAGAATGTCTGTGTGATTTTTACTTTGCTTCCTTCTGTGATCAAGAACTGATTATAAGTTTATGTTTGAAAGATTTGAAACAGACTAGTTTTTTATCACCATCTAAATGCAATCTTTTTATATTAAACCTGAAAATTAGTATTTCTAAATTGTGGTTGTGTAAAATTTTGATAGATATCCTCCTGTTGTTGCTGGTGAGTTAAGATCTGGCTGCCCATCTTTACTCATTGCTACCCTTTATTCAAGTTACAGCTGCCCAGATTTGCTTTGCTTTCATCACCAGTGAAATTGTTTGTTCTAATTGACTCTAGCTAGAGAGGATGAAGAACACATATACATAGTTTCCTGCTCTTCCTGCTGTATAGATGGTGCTTCTCAGAAGAGGATTTATTACAGGATAATTTTTAAAGCTTCAGTATTTCCACAAGTAATTTTTTTTTTTTTTACATATAACTGACTAAATGTGATTTAATCCAAGTCAGCAATGTGGGTTGACTGCAAATGTGGTCATATTTAAAGTGGAGTGCCTTTAGAAGACATGAAATGCTTGCATTTATTTACACACAGAACTACAAACATAAGTGTCCGTTGGTTGAGGTTTAATTTGATCAGTTGATCCCAAAGTTACTGCAGGGTTCCCCTACATTTAACATTTATTCAGAATTGGTGCTTTAAATTTCAATTTTAAAAAGCCATACAGAATCTCATGTTCTCATACAAAGAATTTATTACTGGAAATGTTGAATGGCTTTACTGCCAGAATGTCTGACTGATTTATAAATTCTTCAAGACTGTACTTGCAAAAGCACAGTCAAGAAAGCAGCTGTTCATGCTCTTGTTAATAAAGACCTTCATGACCCAGCTGAGGTCAGAGCCTTGTTCTGCTGAGTGCTCTGTAAAACTCATGATATGGGATTATTCGTGCTTTTTCTGCTATTGGAACTGACCACAAAGACAGTGGACAGAGGAAAAAATATCAGATGGGGAGGTGAACCACAGAGAAATTTTAAGGTTATGAACACTCTGAGATACCATAGCTTGGTCCAGCTGCCAAGCCAAGCAAGGCTATTGTTCCTTCAGCTGCTCATTTCCTTCCCCACACTGCCCCACCCCTCGTGCCAGCACAGATGTATGTGTAGTTTTTATGGTGTGCTGTTGTGTTGATCCAACTGAAAAATAATTCGAGTTGTTTTTTAGCCAGATCAGTTTCCCACTCTTATTTCACCTCGTAGCCATAAAATGCTTCTTTTAGCACAAAGAGAAGGGTGGAGTGTGGAAATGAAGCCCATGAACCCGGGAAAAAGCCAAGCTGCTTTTCTCAAAGTCAATGCTGCTTTATGTCAGCTCTGGAGTATCTGATAAACCAGTGCTTGCACATGAAGCATAGGGTGATCCTCCTACCTGACTTCTCAGTGTTAGCCTTGGCTCTGGGATGTGGCCAGCTCCACTTCCTCTTTCTCCTCTGTGAGAGAAAAAGTGAACTCTTTTCTATCAGTTGTTGTTTAAGTTGTTTGTGGGGGAGTCAGACAAACACAGAACTGGTCCGAGGGAGAGGACAGCCGTGTGTGACTGGAAAGAGGAGAAGCAGGGCCTCTCTTTTCCAAGGCAGTTGCAGTTCCGTTGGCTCTGAGTATTTCTCTGAGGGTCTTTGGTTTGGCCATACCGAAAGACTCCAACAGAGAAGTGAATCTCCCATTGTCCTGGATTGCAGTTTAATGTCTTGAATATTTTTGCCTTAAAATGTTTGCCACAATCTAAAAGGTCTATCACTCATCATAAAGAATAGTCAACTTGGCTTAATTATTTGCCCATTAATTTTATGTAATAGGACAGAAATCCTTCAGATTGTATCTTGCTGTTTTTAATTGGAAGTGTCAGGAAAGCTGAAGCATGCCTTAACACCTCCTGTGACAAAAAAATCTGCTTTAAATTATTTGTTCATAAAACCAAAAAAATCATATGAAAATTTTGTTTGCCTGGTGAGTGTCCCTCAAGCGCAGTCTCTTAGAGAAGCCTCTAGCAGAAATAGTTAAATGGAAAATGGTATTTTTAACAAAAAGAGAGAGGAAAAACTACTGAACTCCATGAACTCTTGGAATGCTCTAACATCATCCTTGTAAGAGGTCTTTAGTATTTGTGGGTGATTTTCCTCCTCCTACCCTTCCATAAAAGCCTTTCTTGCTGTTTCTGTGTAAATCCAGTTACATTTAATTGGATTATAATACCCCAAACCAACTATTTGCATAAGATGAGAAGAGGGTACCTACCACACAATGCTCCAAAAATGTATTTGCCTCTGATTATGCCTCAAATAGTCAAAAGTCTCCACACTCATACAATGGGATACTTTGCTTTTACAACTCCCTGCAGCTATAGATTGTCTGTGGAATTGTGCACCAGAATTGGAAGCAGGCAGGCAGCAGGCAAAAAAGAGGGAATAGTGGTGTTGGTAACTTCATTGTAATGCAGATACATAAAAGATGTGAGTTAAGGCTGTGCAGCAGAACTTAAGTCAGACTTTTCCTAAATTCTGAATCAGTAAATAAACTTACCTTCCTGCAAGATATTACCTTGAAAAGTGGTATTGTGTTATCCAACAGTAGCTTTTGTTTTTGCAAATCCCTTCTATTGCTTTTTCCTAGTCATACGAAAGTAAAATTGTCCCTCTACTCAGTCTTGTAGTGATAGAAATATGTTTCTTGTCACATTACTAAGCTTGTAGTACAGTCATATTTCAGCCTGGGCAAACTATTCTTCATTAATTTTCTCCTTTTCTATCTATAGCTTCTTAAACTCAGGTCCAGCATGATCTCTAAAGAAGCATCTTTTCAAGAGCTGAAGGCTGAAGCTGAAAGCTATAAGGAAAACAATGCTAGACAGATGTCTCGCCTCCTGTCTTTGCAAACACGAATCCAGGAGATGGAAGAAGAGCTGTGTGTGCTTGCCACTTCTAAAAACCAGGCTGAGCTGACAGCTCAGGTGGCAGATAAGGAAAATTGGGAGCTGAAGGAAAAGCTTAATGAGAAAAATGCCAAACTTAAGTAAGACTCGTGAGATAAGAAACAATTTTTGTTTGGGAGGACAGAATGGTGGAGTTGTCTATACAGAAATAGATATTGGATAGACTTTATTGCAGTTCTTAATTCTGTTACAGTGCCTTGCACAACTGTTGTACCTGAGTGTGTGGAAGGTACTGAAATTTGAATTTTGTTTTGAGTTGTTAGCTCATAATAGGAAGTTTGAGTATTTTGTACTTTGGACGTGAAATGCATTAAACTTATAAAGATAGTATCCCTTAACTGTACTGTTCTTAGCATAGTGTATCAGAGCACTGATCTGTCATTTCTACATAATTGCTCATATTTCGGGTCTGTGGGATGGAGACTTATGGCAATATTCTGAACTTGAAAATATTCTGAACTCTAAAATTCCAAAATCAGTGTCAGTCATCTTAATTGACACCTAGGAGACTTCTATAATGGATTTTTCTGTCCATTATCACGCTAATATTTGTGACTCTATCAATACTGTCTAGTTAAGAGCAAGGTGAGTGTTTACCAGATGCATGTATTTCCCAAATCAGTTTTTCACGCAGCTCTGCCAGGCTTTGTGCCTGTGTGTGTCATTAAAAGTGAATAATTAAGTCATTTTAAAATTTAGAGAAAACCATTGCAGTGCACTTGTTTATTACCAGCTGATTTGCCAAATGCCCTGCCTGGAGAGTGCAATCTGTAATAATGGCTATTAGCATTCTTTTAAATGCAATTTCTGGTAGGAAAAAAAAAGGGAACTAAAAAAGGGAAGAAAAATATCCAAAAATCTCCTGTCCTGTTTGCTTGCCTAACTCACTGGGAGAAAAATGCTGGAATACTGTATTTCATACTCATCTATCATTATAATGATACAATCAATTTTACGGGCATAAATCTCTGCTGTCCCTCCCAGAGCAGTCCTGGCTGCTCTCTTTGGCCCACAACACTTGTGTAATCAGTTCTGTTTGTGTTGATGCGTGGTGATCAGGAGCAGGGGACTGCTCCAAGAGAGAAGTGAGTAAAACAAAAAGCTTGATTTCCACTTTACCAATCCCAGATCTGTGCACCTGGAGTGTGCCACTGGACTTCTGTCTAAAGGGAGGGGATAAAGGGATAGTGAGTCTGCTCACTTGGAAGGAACAAACATGTGGGGTTGGTCATGAACGTGTTTGCTTTCAAAGCTTTTTCTCGTCCTCAGCTGATGGTTACACGTGTCACTTCATACTAACCAATGTATTGACTCAGTGAGCTTCAGTCACTTTGGCCACCTTGGCACTAGTCTTAATTAGGTGTTCAAAAAACGATTTTCACTGAAAACCACTAATGAAGGGGAAGAGCAAGCCACACATGAAGTGCATATTTACATTCTATACCTTGGGGATATAGTAAGAAATGTTTGGTGAATTCTATGATTGGTTTCCAGGATGTGCACCTCTCCTATTGACAATGGTGCTTTTCTACTCAACAGGTCTATTGCCATGGTATTTTTAGACTGTGAACTGTCAAAAGCTTTTTTCTTCTTCTTTTCCCTTCCCTTCTCTTTGCTCATTAGTTCTGAAGAGCTGGCAAAACTGTGAAAAAGCTGCGTTCCACTTTTTTGTACCTGACTGCCTATTTTCTAGGTGCTCACACCTTTATGGCCCTACTGCACATAATTAGGTTATTCGTAAAGTTATCAAGTGAGTGCTTTGTACTTCAGATTTTTTTATTTTTAGAAGCAGACATGTTTTTGTGTGTGGATACCTCAATTTTTTAGAGCCACAGAAGAGTTGTGGGGTTGGTGGTCAGTCTTACATGATATTCTGACATATGTGCATGCATGTTTGGCATGTCTAAGCTTAATACCTTTTCACTTATGACATATCCCTCCTCAGAACAGCAATTTAGCAGCCATCTCATGGTTTAGTTTTGCTGGGGCTACAGAGGAAAGGAAGGTGCCCAGAGATGAAGAAGCTGTGAGGTGCTTGTGTTCTGAGGGACAGTGTCTGCTGCAGAAGGCAGAGCTCTTTTGGCTCATGGTATGTGCTGTGCAGTAGTATGTGGAACCATCCTCATAATGTCCAGAGCAGTAGTGAATATTTTCCATTCCTCTCTAC
The DNA here is from genome assembly GCA_013397935.1 of Dasyornis broadbenti. Taxonomy (NCBI): domain Eukaryota; kingdom Metazoa; phylum Chordata; class Aves; order Passeriformes; family Dasyornithidae; genus Dasyornis; species Dasyornis broadbenti. The sequence goes on along the minus strand of VZRN01005839.1, from coordinate 2,851,658 downwards.
TACTCTGCCACTCTCTTTCTCTTTGCAGCATTTACAGCAGCTGTGCGGAACTCTCTCTTAAGGCTGTATGTTAAATCTTTTCATGGAGTGTTTTGCTTACTGATTTATAACCACCCAATGTACTGTGTTTGCACTCACTGTGCCTTTCCGATTGGAGTCTCATGCTGCTCCTTGGGTATGGAATGATGCTCTGTTTGATTGCCAACCTAGACAGGAAGAAATCAGAAATGGAAACAAATGAGCCCAGAAATTACTACCGTGCCCGTCTTGAAAACTGAGAATTGTGCTACGCTCTGATAAGCAAAGGAGTTTCAATAAAATATTTGCTCTAGACAGCTGTTTGGTTACATCTCAGATCTTGATTTAGTCTAGAGTAAAGAACTTTCTTTAGAAAGAGCCTTGTTTTTCAACTGGAAGCACAATAGCTTGTCTTGCAAATCTGCCACTACTTATCTACCATGTCTCACACTCTACCACTAAGTATCTCTCTTGTGAGTATTACTGAGATGAGTTGATATTTGGTTACACTGGTGGTCATTTTGGTTGGCTATTTCTGCTAATCTGTTTTTTTGTAGTTTTTCATACGCGATACGTGTTTGGGCATCATGAGCAAGATTTTTTTCTGTGTTTGCTACTGAAGCAGACTGTGGTGATTTTTGATTGCTGGACTCATCTTTGTCCCTGGCAAGGAAAGGGGAGTAACTACATTAAGACTAATGAGTTAAACTCATTGCTGCTTTATTTGGTTGGTTGCTCTTGCTGGGTATTTACAAACTGGCACCTGCTGTTAAGGCTGAGAACACGTTTCATGCGGGATATGGATCCTCATGATAGGCAGCTGTTGAGAGTGACGAATTTGCTGGCAAAAAGCTCCATTTTCTTCATATCTCTGTGGCAGCCCCTAGATACTGCCTTTTTAATCCATCCCTATCAGGTGTAGTGCCACAGAGTACTGTACAGCAAAGTAGTGTCTCCCATCTCTGCTTCTGTTAGTAAACTTCCCTTCACTGGTACTCTGGATGTACATGACACTTACTTACATTTCCATTAGTCCAGAAAGGCTTCTCTTTCCTTGGAGTTTGTTATTCAGCACTATCCGCTTCTTTAGAGAGGGGATGTGAAGTGCTTTTAGCATATTTTTGCTTAAAGTTGATCAGTCTCTTCCCCCTGTACTTTTTCTAAGCTTTTGCTTGCACTTTCCACTTCTAGTATCTTGAGGGCACTATTTATTCGTGTCACTTGGTTCTCGTGTCTTATCCAAATTTTGTGCTGAGAATGAGATTGGGATCATAGAAGATTTTCTGAAGTGTCAATCAAAAGCAAAGATGAAGAAATGTTTACACATAAGGCAACAGCAAAAGTTATATGTATTACATAACAGATATAGAGAATTAAATGTAGCTTTAAAAATTCATTTGGCAGTAGGAAGAAGCTAGCAATATTCTTGGGGTAATATACCTTGCCTAGAATTGCTTTTCAGGGAACATTCCTCCTGATGTGTGTAATTTTTTCTGCCTGATCAGTAAATATTTGAATGAGTGTGAAGAAAACATGACTCAAGCTTCTAAAATCAGCAAAAAGTATGAAGAGCTCCTTACACAGCTTTCTGGATTCTTGGACATAGACATCAGAGAAAAAGAGAAACCACAGGAACATTTAACATCAAAGGTGATTCTATAGGCAAATGTTTCTCTACAGGAATTTAATAGAAAAATATTTGGTTGTCACAGAAGTAAAACAAGTGAAGGAGATCTTTGTGTTTAATAATGGTTTGCAGACAGTGCTATCATTTAAAGACAGATTTTTTCATGTTGGGCAAATTTTCAGAGGTGCTGAACACTAATAGACCTCAGTGAACACAGTCTGCTCTTATCTGTGTAAATACTTTATCAGCCTGTTGTTCCCACATACAGCCCTGATTAGATACTTGGATGAAAGCTTTCCTCAAAACATTGACTTGGGCGTCAACAGGTGATGTGTAAACTGTAGCACTAGATCTTAACTCTTATCTTGAGCTGACATATCACTAAATACAAATATCTGAGATGGTATGCCCTAAAGCAACCCTAACAATGTCCTGTAATAAAATGCTGTAAATAACTTCATGGTGTTTCTGAGACTTAATAATAAAACTTGATTAGGTCTCTTCAGAATACTTCTGAAGTTCCAAAAACAAAGCTTCCATTTAGGAAAGGAAACTTATTTGTATATGCTTTTGACCTCTGTCAATGCTGCCGAAAGACATTTTATTCTAAGTTTATGCATTTCACTCATCTTCTGTCTACTCTTTGATACCCCTATTTTTCTTCACTTTGGAGTACAATAGCTATTTGGGGAAATTCTGTTTCATTATGTTCATGTCATTGTAAGAGTACAGTCTTAATAAATCAAGATTATCAAGGTATGTATCATGTACGCCCTCATAATATTACATAATATTGCAAGCACATTGACATTATAATAGATGCTCTAACAAAATTTGGTGAGTTGTCAAGCAAGAGGCACTCTTGCATATCTTAATAATTAATAAGTTAATAATTAGAGCTTAAAAAAACATCCCTTGATGTCTTTTAACAACATAGTCATAAAACTAGCTGGGAAATCTAATTTTTGCTGAAAACTGTGCTTTAGGAAACCTTAGCAATGAGTTTTTCTGGGGTCTTAGCACATCTATTTAGCTTCCTATCCACATTATGGTTTTATTTAAGACAGAATTGATCTGTTTTAGTCTAAACAAATGTCTTGCCAGTAGGAGTCAGGGTACATTTCTTGCTCACTCTTTGAAGTGCCCACTTTCATCTATTCCACTTATTGGAAATAGCATAATGTACCAAAACAGCCCTAGAATCCTCCTGGAAAGGACTTCTTTTTCCAAGGTGTTGGCTACTCATAATGGCAGCACACCAGGTATTTGGCCCTGCCCTTGAATGTGCTTATGAAATACCTGTTACTAACCCAAATCTCCCACGCTTAAAAAGTTTTGAGCATGAATTGCAGCTTTCTTGTTCCTAATGACAGGCACACAAAAGCCAGGCTGAAATGGTCTGCTTTTCACATGGAGTAGCTGCATCTGTTTTCTGACCTGCTTCAAGTCAAGCACAGATATGCAGCAGCAGTAGCTCTCCACCTGTGTAATACATCAGAAAGTCTGTGTGGGAGTAAATGTGAATCACATTATGCTTAAGTGGGGGTTTGTACTGAGAATATGACTCTATGATTTTAATTGTATTTCTACTCTTTTTTTAAATTAAAAAATAGTAGAGTGCAATTATAAATCTGATGTAGGGGTCACCAGAAACAGCACATCTTTATAGCCGTGATTAGGAGTGAGTATAACTGGGATATTTAACTGTTAAGTGCTTTCAAAAAGCTACTAATATTTGAATTATTTCTCAAGGTCTCTGAAATATGCAAAGAAAATCTGACGCTAAAAGACCAGGTTGCTGCTCTTCAAGAAGCTGTGAATGTCCATGAGATGGAGTCTAAAGCTAATAGAGAAACTATCATGAGATTAGTTTCAGAAGTGAACAAGGAGCAGAAAAAGGCAGCAGGATACTATCAAGACATGGAAAAACTTAGTAAGGTACATAATTGCATGGCTTGTGTGCTTGCCTGGTTTTAAAATGTTTTCTTGAAATTTCAAATTAATTTTCAATAGGAATTGCATGAGAAAAAATACTTCTGAAAAAAACTTATGTTGATTAGGGTCTTTGCTAAAAATGACATTTTTCTAAGGTTATTTTCAACTTTTTGAAAGTGAGATATGGAGCATAAACAATAACTTTAAAAATATATATCTGAGATAGATTTGATGTTCTTCAGTGCTTTTTTGCAAATTTCTGTTTTTGCTTTTGTTAGTATTGTAGCCTTTGTGCTTGCACAAACGTAAATAAATGACTGCATATTGTTAATGAGTGTATCTGAGGCACAAGCATGCAGTGGTTAAAAATATGCTTTTAAATAACATTTATTTGACTCTACAAGTTATCTGAGAACTTTTCTACTCCAATTTTCAAAAATTCTAATGAGAAATTAGAAGGAATTGATAGGACACTATTCTTTCTCTTTCTCTTAAGGAAGTGGAAGGTAAAGTGTCTTGGCTTCCATACACCCTAGATTATCTTTTCACTGCACTATAAATTTGTATTTCATAACCACTGGCTCATACCCAAAAAGTTGTAGGCAGTAGGATGGCTCTTGCAGGAGAGCACCGTTTCACGGTTGGGAAGCTGTAGAGGAAATCTGTGCAGCAGGAAGGATGGTCAGATGAGAAATATAAGTTAAGTTGTAAGTCAAGTATTCACCAGATTCACCTAGCTATGATTTGTGAAGGAAAAGGATGTGATTTAAGGACTGAATTGCTCCAGGAGAACTCCCCATTAAGAGTTCATATATTTCAAAGGATGGATGAACAAAGTGCATTTGTGCAGCAATTTTCCTTATTGCTTCGCTCTTTGAGTGATGTCTGTGGAAAGGAAGCAGTTTAATAAAACCCCAGTGAAGATTTCCTGCAGGTGAAATTGTGTGGCTAAAGCTGATGGCCAGAACCTGAGAAAATAAGAGAAGAAACTTAGACTGCCAAATATGTAGCTGAGTTGTGTGTGATGGAGTTTGTAGGAATTTTTAACAGAAAGGCAACCTTGTGCAAGTGAGTTTTCAAATGTAATACAGCATTTCCCCCACCCCTGGCATTCCTCTTTTCCTGAAGAAGAGACACCCACAGTACACTTTAAAGGATATAGTGTTCTGATTTGGTTGTAAGCAAAATACTTAGGAGATGAGAAATAGCTGGCAGCATGCTCTGGAGAAGATAGAATTTGTGGGGAAGATGAATGTAAGTACCACAAGGGTCATAAATTTTACTTATTGCTGAAAATAGTTCTTAGCAAGCTGTGTACAATTTTGTAAGACTCAATGGAACTGAGAGTGAACCCACACCAAAAACTTAAACAGGTCGTTTTTGAGAAATTTCTGTTTTCATGCTTCACTTCAAACACAGGTGTGTGAGGAAGAGCAGAGTGTAGTTTACTCACTAAGAAAGCCAGAATCAGGAGATGTTTCAAACCAAGATCAAGGCTCCATTTGTGACTTGTTTTTCAAGTTTGCTCTGACTGCCAGAACATTTACCAAGTTGAGCTAGTGTTCTGAAAAATATTCTCCTATCATTATTGTGCATATGCCAAACACATAATTTATTTAATCAATTTTACAGCAATGCCTTTCTAAATGATTAACATAGCCTTTAAAAGCATTGCCTTTGAAAAGCCCCATCTCCATAGAGGCTACAGATTCCTCCAGTGGTGTTTCAGTTCAGTTACTTACATTTGCAGACACTGAGTAAATCTGTTGAGAAGGTTTTGTATTCACAAAAGCATATTAAGAAGTTCAGTATTGAAAAAGAAAGTAAAAAACCAAAAAATTCTCTAAGTTTTCACGTGTAAGGTGTGATGTATGGGATCCCCTGTTCCCTTGATAGGTATCTTACTTGGTCATAGGAAGGGCACCAGTGGAATAAAATCAGTTTGACTTTGTCATGTGCTTCATGCTGCACAGTTTAAGTACATAAACGCAGTTGCATGTGTTGTGACATGTTCCCCTGTCAAGGTGAGAAGCAGAAATCCATACTGTTCCTGTGCCAGAAGGCTCATACTTGGCTGTGTGTTTCTGAGCTGTTTTCTGAACTTAATTAATGGAATTGCCTGTAGCTGAATTTACCCAGCAAAGGCTGAGTACGAGTGACTCTTGCCCGTGTATGCCTACAGCTCTCAAGGTCAGACATTTTGGCCATTTTCAGTGTTACAGATTGAGAGAGCAGGCCATTTCCCCCAAATTTCTCTTAAAATTCTTCCTAAGTGTGTAGAGACTGTCACACATTGTTCTGTCGGTCATCTCCAGCAAGATTTGGCCACAGCACTGTTCCCTGCCACTCCTCTGAGCAATTGCCTCTTTTAATTGCAGGTAGTTCTCCACTCCTGTTCTTTAGGATTTCTGTGAACTCCTTCTCTTGACCAGGTGCTTTTTTTTATGTCCCAGGAGGAGGTGGCTGTCTCTGTTCCAAAATTCTTAATGAATAAAATGGAAGCCAGTTAGTTATGTTTTAAGGTTAATATACCCAACATATTCTTTAGCATGTTTGATAGCTGAGTATTTGTTGCAGTTAGTTGGGCTTCATTCAAGGAACATTAGCAAATGAACAACAATTTTATCTGTTCCCTTCTCTGTCTCACTGTATGACAATATCAAGCAGCAAAGAATAAAAACCAATACATTCTTGAAACTAATATAAGTAAAAAAAACAATTCAAGAAGCTGGTTTTTTATAATCTATTAATTTAATTTATTTTTAAATATATTCTATTTATTTCTGAATTTCTCAGGTTTTTGACAGAATATTGCAAGATTTTTCCTCTGGAGATCTGTAAATACTGTGCATACCCTTATTATGGCTGTATTGGATATCAAATTCACATTTGATGAAAAATAACTTTTAAATGTTGCCCAGATTTCTAGACTGAGAATCAGAATACCCATGCTTTCTTTCTGTATATCCAGAGAGTGATTATTGATTATGATAATCATAATTAGAGAATTATAACCTATAGAGAATTAGAGAATTATAGGTCCTTTAAAAAGTCTTATTTGCTCTAACCAAGTTTCTTTCTAGTATTTAATGAATTCCTCTATGGTATTTTTCTAAGGTATAGAAGAGGATGCATATATTCTTCCAGATTATTTAAAATACAGCATTGCCATTAATGAACCACAAGAACTAGTAAACTGTCTTCCTCTGTTTCACATCTTTGCTGATGATTCAACCTGAAAATATTTGTGATTTCCCTCTGAAGTGTTATTTTAAACATTTGTTTTGAAAAAGATATGTACCATGAAAAAATCTTTATAGAACATACCTGAAATGCAATCAAGCAATTTTAATTAGCACAAATATATCTGCATATACTGCTGATGCAAAATTAACCAAGAAAATACTCTTCAGTATTCAACATTTAGTTATATTGTTAAGTTAATGAATAAAATTGATCCAAGCCAAGTAGGTTCTGATCAATATAAATTTATTAAAATAAATAAATTGTATGAAAAGAGTTAATTAAAATTTAAAAATCTTATTTAAGGAAATTGACTGAACTAAAGAAATATGGCTAAATTTTTAATATACCCAAATACTTAGATTGTGGGAGAGACAGCCGAATGATTTTAGGTTTTTCTTGCCCCAACAGATTAATAAAGGAATGAGTTTCTCAGAACCTGGATGTTTTTTTTCTTTTTTGTTTAGAAGATGTCATTAAGAAAATGCATATTAGAGACAGGTTTCAGCAGGCATCACAGATGTTTCCAGATTGAATCATTAGAGAAGACAGGAGATAAGAGCAAACTAGATTACAATCCTTGTGGTATAACAGTGTTAACTGGAGGTGCAGCTAGCATAAGAATTTATCTGGAAGATACCTGCATTCTCTTCAATACCTTCTCCTTACTGTTAATACAATGTGAGTTCTTTTTTGTATATGTATGTGTAGTTGACTTTAGTGTATTGAGACCATGCTGCCAATTGGGGTGTCGGTATTAATAGAATCATGGAATTATTTAGGTTGGAAAAGACCTATAAGATCATGGAGTCCAACTGTTAACCCAGCCCTGCCAAATCCAACACTAAACCATGTCCCTAAATGCCACATCTACAAGTCTTTCAGATACCTCCAGGGAGGGTGACCCCACCAGTTCCCTGGGCAGCCTATTCCAGTACTTGATAACCTTTTTGATGCAGAATTTTTTCCTGATATCCAATCTAAACCTCCCCTGACACAATTCAAGGTCATTTCCTCTTGCCCTATTGTTTCTTAATTGGGAGAAGAAACTGACCCCCACTTGGCTCCAACCTCCTTTCAGGCAGTTGTAGAGAGTGCTAAGGTCTCCCTTGAGCCTCCACTTCTCCAGATTAAACACCCCCAGGCCTTTCAGATGCTCCTTATAAGACTCCTACTCCAGACCCTTAACCAGCTCTGTTGCCCTTCTCTGGACACACTCCAGCCCCTCAGTGTCCTTCCTGAACTGAGGGGCCCAACACTGAACACAGGACTCAAGGACAGAGGGACAATCACTTCCCTGGTCCTCCTGGCCACACTCTTGGTGATCCAGGCCAGGATGCCATTGGCCTTCTTGCCCACCTGGGCACAGCTGGCTCATGTTCAGCTGCTGTCAACCAGCACCCTCAGGTCCTTTTATGCCAGGCAGCTTCCCAGCCACTGTTTGGTGGCTTGCACTTCCTTATTTTATAACTTGATCTTTTGAATAAACTATGTTTGTTTTCAAATGTTCACAATTTAACAAGATGGTGATTAGGTAAGCTCCCTGGGACCGGCAAACCATTTTAGCACTGCCTTTCTGAAAGGAAAAATACGCACTGCTGAAAACTGTAATTGAAATAAATGACTCTTTATTCTTTGCTGTAATTACCATAATGTAGTTCTGAGCACAGGTGGGAATTTTCTATTAATAGAACTTGTCTAGAATAAAAAAGAGAAATTGGCAAGGAATCAGGTCAACATTTGTTTCTAAAACTGTTCTAAAACTACTTCAGAAAGGTGTAATAACAAATAATTTCCTAAATTACAGGGGTTGTTTTTATTTGTGTTTTTGCATGTTTGCCTTTTTGCAGCTATTAAAAATTTTAGTATTTTTAGTATCATATTACTGTATTTTATTTTCTAAAAGTGCCCTGCAAACTCCATTTTTTGTTCATCCTCCCTGCTGATCTACAGAAATGCTCCCAGATTTGCAGCTTGAATGGCAGCTATTCCATTAATACAAATGACATACTATGCTCCACAGCAAGCACACATAGACCCTGAGAGACCCTTGAGTAATCACCATATTCATAACTGTTCCAGGAGCAATTCTTTAACTCCAGTGTGCACAATCTTAACTCAGATCAGTCCACTTACTGAGCCTCTGCTTACCACTGAGACATCCAGAGGAATCCAATCCCTCTCTGTAATATATTCCATCCTCTGTAATAACTTTGTGTCTCGGGTGAAGTATTATTCTTTCCTTTTGTGTCATGTGTGAATATCCTTTCCATTTGTTCTTACCAACCAGAAAATGCCTTGAGAAATGAAGACTTAGTCTTTGCTTTACTTTTAGTTGGTTTTGCTGCAAATATTTTTCTTGTATATGCATGTGTAAGCACTCCTAACACTGGTGTTTTGGGCAGAATAAAGATACTCATAAGCTTTTATTTCTTTATGTTTAGATGGTTATATTTCTTTATTTTCTTTCATAATTTGCTTTGGTGTCATAGGTCAGGATACACAAATCTCTCTGCTCTGCCCTGTTGGTTCAATATTGATATACAACTGATATAGATATATATGTATTGGCTATATTTTATTCTTTCCCAGACAAGCCTTGATTTGTTCGGTCCCTCACTTCCCATTTCTGTGAATAAATTATCTCAGGAGTTGTTGTCGCAGTCAGATAAGCTGATCTCAGAGATCACCTCTTAAAACTATTTCAGGGAGATTGTGTCTATTGTTTTAGTCATCTCTGAATTGTCAGGCAGTTGGAGTTGATAATCACTGCAGGTCCTTTCCAACTGAAGTATTCTATTCTATCCTATCCTTTCCCCTATCAGTTGTAGTGCTTTGGCTTTATTTCTATTACATCTTGTTCACTGCTTGTTTTTCAGGTCATATTATCTGGACGGAAAAGTCATATTTCAATAGTTTTACAATTAAAAAATTGGCTTTGTTCACCTGCAGATTTTATTTATGTATTCCTTTTTGTAAGACACTGTGAGAGGTTAGTCCTTGGTGTGTTTACAGCAGACTTCAGGTTTTCATTTATTTCAGTGGCAGTTCTCCTATGAAACCCTAATGTTGAGCAAATATGAGGAATATGGGTCCTAGTTTCTCCGTCTGCAGTACCTGCTCTTGAGTTGTTCCTTAATTTGTGCATGGTGGAGAGGGTTTATAACTGATTAAAAAAATCTGGTTTAATTTTTCATGCACTTTAGGATCTTGATAGTGCTCTAACAAAGAGACAGAATTTAGAGATGGAGATCAGAAACCTCCAAGAGAAACTGACTGTTAACCAGAAAGCTTTGGACACCTCGAAGCAGGAACTGCACAATCTGAAGAAATGTTCCAGGGAGTTAGATGGAAGCTTGAAGAGCAGCAGAGAAGAGGCCAGGACTGCTCAGAGCTCCTTAGAGGCTTTTAAAGAAGAAATTGCTACGCTGCTCAGCCGTGGATCTGCAATAGTTAAACCTTCTGAGGAGGCCATTTTGGAGAGGATCCAAGAAATACATTGCAAAGAGGAGAGTAAAGAAATAGTAAGTCAGCAACTACTGCAATTGCCCAATGTGGATATTTTTTCTCTTTGGATCCTGTTTCATTTTATTCATCTGGAACAGTGTTGGTTCCTTCTGCTTAGGTTTTGAAATTACAGAAACTTTTAATTTAGCTGTCTATTGATTTAAGGTATTAGCTGAAAAGCATCTACGTTTTACCAAGTAGGAAGAGTTCAGAAATTAAATTAATAATAAATGCTGTTTAAGAAGAAAAGACTTGGAATGGTCTTTCAGTTACAATATTGAAATTTGGTTTCTGTGCCAGCAAAGGTGGCTGTTTGGTTGCTATGATTTAGTGAAACGTGAACAAGTATGGATTTGCTGCTACAATGGTGACTTCAAGAACTGACTTCTTTCTTAAAGCAGATATAATTGATGAGTTGCCACAGGCAACTTCTTTTCCTCCAATCCTCCAAACCTGCACCTAAAAATAAAGATGTATTTTTACACTTACAGCTGAACATTGCTTATCATCCAGGAGAAGGTAATAGAAAGGCTCTGGCTTGAGGTGTTTGGGCTGGTAGTGTTTGCAAAGGTGTGTTTGAATGTATGGAAAGAGAAGGGACAGCACAGGACAAAGGTGAGTCAGATGCAGTCTGACCAATGTCAGTATCCTGACACTTCACTGAAATTTCTCACTTGCTTACATGGGCATTTATTAATTTTGGCAGTGAGGACTATTATAAAAGTCACACACTAAATCAAAAGCTGCTTTCAGTGAGACATTGAAAACCAGCTTTGGTGTCCTTGCCCAATTTTAAAATTCCAGCATCTCCTGCTGATGTGATAGTTTTTAATGATAGCAAATGGTTTTGTATTCTGTCCAAGGCTGGAAATTGTGCTTGAAAATATCCTGTGCATTCTGATGAAGTATTAAAAAAAAAACTAAACCAAAAAAGCCTGGGCACACTGTTGGCTGAGTTTCAGCCAAGTATTGACCAGCACCCCCACGTCCTTTTCCACCATGCAACTTCCCAGCCACTCTGCCCAGCCTGTAGCCATGTTGTGACCCAAGGGCAGGACCTGACACTTTGCCTTCTTAACACCATACCATTGGCATCAGCCTGTCGATCCAGCCTGTGCAGATACCTCTGCAGAGCCTTCCTAACCTCCAGCAGATCCACACTCTGACCCAACTTGGTGTCATGTGTAAAATGGTCTTAGTTTGAAATTATCCGGTAGCTAACTAAAACAAAAAACAGGAAGTGGGTTTTAATTTTGCAGGCTGGCTGGTCAAGCTGCATGAGTCACAGGAATGAGAAGTTATGGAGGTCAGAACTGCACAACCAAAAATGCAGCCTTTGTACGACGATAGATCAGGCATGGACGTGTAACAAGGGTGCAGCCTTGTTTTAGGAAATGCCTATGCTGTGGGTTGTCCCTAAGCCAAGGCTGAAAGTTACACCAGGATGTCCTAGGACAGTAAAATGCCAGCTTGGTGGTTTTGTACTCTCAGCTTCTGTGGTATGGTCCTTCACTTTCTCATGCCTATAGACCTTTGAAGCCTCTAAAATCCCCTTGCAGCCGTTCTGCAGCCTAGTGAAGGGGCTTTGGGCTCTCTTGTTTTGGGGGAACAAGTTACTGAAACCTTTTCCTGCTGAGTGATGTGAGAAGCAGAAAAGCATAAAACATGTGTGTGGGTTCTTGTAGATTTATTATTGTTTAGTGTTGTCTACCATGTGAGCAGCAGTAATTTCTCAGTGTGTTTTTAGGCAAGCTGGGTGTAAACTGTTGTCTGTATTTAATTGCAGTTTGAGCTGGAAACATTTCAGTGCCATCAAAATTAATGAGAGCTCTGTGTACTTACTGTTCATTTTATTAACAGGAACCAGCCAGATGCTTAAAATGAAGAGGCTGCTTGGAGATGAGTGTCTGAACACTGAGTTACAAATGCAATAGAATTAATTATGTAACCAAATAATTATATGACAGTAAGAAGAAGACAGAGGAAAACAAGCAACTTTGTGTATTGAACTGCTTTTCAGTATTTGGCAATAGTGTAACCAGATACTTTAAAGCATTTATTTTATAAATAGTTTACAACTTAAAATCCATTATATTATATATAGGTGTTGTAAAGTTAGCAGTGAAGAACTAGAAATTTTTTCAAAGTTATTCAATTGCTTGTTATGAAATTTTATTCTTTTATCCTTGGGCTCTGGCTTGATTACAGAAATTACTATTTTTTTTTTTAACAAAATCTTTTCCTTAAAAACTGCTTAACAGTTACCAATTGGGAAACACTCCTGTGAGGCTTAGTTATCCATATTTCCATTCTCCCCCACATGCTGCATGTATTTTCTAAATAACTTACATGCTTTTTCTAATCAGCTCCTCAATAGAATAGTGAGTTTACTGGCTTATTTTAAAGAATGATAGCTGGCTTCCAGGTATTGTTGTGCCCATATCTTTGGAAATTTTATGTCTAAATTAGTTTGTATTGATTTGTTAATGGATAGCAACACCTTTTAGTCATTTGACTCATCTTATACATGGTATCTTCTGTTCACTTTGAGGTGTCTCATGTCACCACTTTTGACATTTTTTCCTTGTGGTTACAGCAGATTTTTCTTTTTGTCTTCTAAAACCATGTATTTTAAAGATAAATATTTTACCCTGTTTTTAATAATTTGTTGATATATCTTTTTATCTTTCTATCATCTCCACATCCACCTAACCCCATATGTTTTGTTGGTTTGCTTGTTCCCTAGATGGTATCTCAGCTTGAAACCCAATTAGCTAAATTGACTGAAGCTTTGGGAAATCAGACCAGATTGTACCATGAAGCTCTGGAGAGGAGCAGGAAAGCTGAAAAATGCTCTGAGAATTTCCACGATCAACTGAAGCACTTGGAAGAGGAATTACTAACTGTAGACCTGATGCAAGACGGTTTGAAACTTGAGAAACAAAAAGTAGTTGCACACATTATGTACTTGTGAATAGAAGGCAGAGACTAAAGGCAGAGACACAGCTCATTGTATTGCTTTGGTCACCTGGAGCACTGCGAGTAATGCAAAATAGCAAAGTCAATCATGTAGGGAGTAGTAATATCTTGGCTTTGACCAACAATTGCAGTTAGAAAATGTAGCTAAGCTTTTGAGTTCCAAGTCCATTATTGTGAAACAAAGCAAAAAAAAAAACCAAAAAAACCCCCAAGAAACAAACAACACCCCAAGACCAGATTAAAAGAAGTCCCTGTAAATACCTCAGAAGTCCTTCAATGATTCTCTGATCTCAAAACTTTCTCTCATCTCTACATCTTTCTCTAAAACATCATCTGGTCTGCAATCTCTCAAGATCTTGCAGTCTTTGATTCCTTTATATTCTTAGGCAATCATGGCTACTAGGATTTTTTCATTGATTGTGTGAATGAACACACTGTTAGCATATAACTCATTCCCCAAAGAGTTTGAAAAATGATATGGTAGCTGGAAAGCCAAACACTACAGATAAAAAGGCAAAGATGTAGCATGTTGCCAGGCCAGGATTAATGCTTAGAAAGTTGGATTTGCAAAGAATCAACAATTTTGTGCTATTATTTTATTATTTTTCCACATCTTAGTATCTGAAATTTCTGGAGCAACTTAATGAGAAGATGAAGCTGGATAGTCTAGCAGAAGAGGTTGGATTTGATATGACTATGGATGCGATTCTGGCCCGGGTAGAGCAGCTGGTGAAACTGGAAGGTGATGCCGTGGTTGAAAACAAGACCATGGCATACAGCCTCAGAAGGAAGGTAGGCAATAAAGGCATACCATTCAAAGATAAATATATGGCTATAATTGTGTAGCAGCTTGCTAGAGGCAGCAGACTGTATATATGCAAGGAATTTCAAAGATGTCCATTACTTACGAAGAAGATAGTGAATGTTTGCAAACGGCGCAAAAAGACTGCGTATTGAAATAACCAAACCCACCAGTCAGTTGAACACGACACTGCCTTTCATAACTTCTTAAGAACAAACTAAGAAGTTATGCATGTTTATATCTGTGTATGTGTCTACTTTTTAATACACATTTATAGTTCTGTAGAGAACTGCCATTAAGATTTAAATCTAACAGGATCTGCCGGGGAGCAAGGCACATTATGCAAACTTCTCTAGAAACCAGTAGGGTGTTGGTTGTACTTCACAAGCAATTTCAATGTTTCCAACAAGAACTGTTCCTTCCTTCAGTTGTTCCTACAGGAACAAGTCTGCTCAAATTTGGTCGAACAACCCACCTGCCATCCTGTTACGACATAGGGAAATCTTTTGGGTTTAGGTTTGTCAGAATGGTATAGAGCTGGGAACTGGGTCTATTTAAGGTTTAAAACAATAGAGAATCACAATGGATTGGTAATATAAGGAATATCAAGTTAGGGTATATATGTTGATACTTCTCAGAGTTTTCAAGAGAGGAAAAGGAGTTCACATTATATATGCAACATGAGGATTCAATTCGCAATTATAAAGTACCACTATATAATATATATCATATGTATTTTTTCAAATGTCCTTGTGTTTGGAAATCAAGTTGAAGGTTCAGAAAGAAAAACTTGAAAGCAAAGAGCTGCACATGAACCTTCTGCGGCAGAAAATAACTCAGCTGGAAGAAGAGAAACAAGTAAGGGCTGCCTTAGCTGTGGAAAGGGATGAGGCCAATCTCGCTGTCAGAAAGTTACATAAGATGACAGAGAGGCTGCAGAAGCAGCTTGATCTGGCAAGGGAAACGAATACTGATCTCAAAGCCAAGCTGTCTGAAACCAGTGAACTTAAGGTGAGTTAAAAGATTACATTTGCACTTCTATCCATTTTTCTATTCCAGTTGGATACAGCTGGACTTCATTTAAAATAAATGTGTTCATGGAGAACTACTCAAGTCTAGGTGGCGAAAGCAAATATAATATTACAATGTTTTGTGTATTTTACAGCTTGTCTTGATATACTAAGCATCTGCAAAAAAACAACATAAATTTTCAGGCTAGTGTAAGAAAAATACAATATATGCATCCCTTTCTTTCCTGTTGATATGGCTGTCATCTTGTCTTTTCCCATGTGTTGCTCACAGAAGGTCTATTCTGATAAGTATGGGAGGGAATACAACAGACAAGATGCAGAATTTTAATTGTTTCTATGTTTCATTACATTGCAGTAGTAATACATTACCTGCTTTAACTCAGGTGACTACAAGCAGTTTGCCATTGATAGCTTGCCTCCACTAGGAGGAAGGAAGATTGATTTTATGTGACTTTGTGTCTTGTGGCCGATGGAGTGAAGTAGACAACTATGTGTGTGTTCCCACTGAACCATTTTTTTGCCATCAAAACATTTGGCAAGTCTTTTTCATACTGTTTTTCCAGCGGCTGGAATAGAGTGAATGCTCACTGTGGATTTTCTTTTCTGTCCAGATACCTCTTTTCACAAAACCTGTAGAAAATTAACTGTCTTTGAAAGAAAAATCTTTTTGTTAGTTGTGTTGAAATAGGTCAGTCTCCTTTAATAACTTTTCAGTTCCCATGTACATGTGATGATTTCATCAAGAACCCAAAAGAAACCACACTAAAGTGCTTATTCATGATCACTCCTGATATTTTTATTATTTTTCCAAGTTAGATGAAAAAGCATGAAAAATTTAACACTTCCTTATCTTATTGCAGATCAAAACTTTGGAGCAGGACAGAACAATAGAGGAACTCAATGAGTCTCAAGGCAAATTGGAAAGAATGAAAGAAAAAGCTGAGAAACAACTTAGATCTGCCAAATCAGAACTTGTTTTAAAGGAGCGTAAAGCTACTGAAGACAAGGAAAAAACCAAAAATATGTTGGAAGCAGTTACCAGTGAGATGAAAGTGCTTAAGACAACCCTTGCAGAACTAGCAAGAAGAGAGAGACAGGTAGGTGTATAGATATTTGACAAGTGCTAGGTGTCCCTTAGAGTGTAGGAAAATGGCATAGGTGGAGCAGCTATCCAGCTGTGCTTAAAACTGTTCCAAATATTATCAAACAAGGAAATTTTAGTTCACACTTGTGAGCCAGAGAGACAGTTGTGATTGCAAAGCTACTCCTCAAGATTTTTGCAAGAGAATAATAAATGCAGACATTATTTTCTTTGTGCATCACAAAGTATTGCATCACCTTTTAGAGAAGTATTAAAATGCTGTAAAATCCTAGTATCTCTTTTAAGGTATGTCTTTTTCCAAATATCATAGGTATATAACTAAGACAACTTCTCACCTGTTTCCCTTTGTTTCTCACACATCCATCTCTTGCGCCTTCTCCTTGCCAGTTGTAAGAGATTCAACAAGACAAAGTGATGGGATGAAAGGAGGCAGCCTCAAGTTGTGCTGAGCAGGGAGGGGTTAGATTGGATATTAGGCAAAATTTATTCACTGAAAGGGTAGTCAGGCATTGGACAAAGTTGTCCAGGGAAGTGGTTGAGTCACCAGTCCTAAAGCAATTTAAAAGACACCTAGATACGGTTTAATGATGGACTTGGCAATGCAGGTTAAGAGTTGGACTTGATAATCTTAAAGATCTTTTCCAACCTAAATGATTCAATAACTCTGTATTACTGTGTATAGGCCATAAATTCAAAAAATGTTGGAAAATACAAGAAAAAAGTCCACCCCTCCAAAAGAAACCCACAGGATTAATATTGAATGTAACTATTTTGGATCAATATGTGACATATAACTTCGTTAAAGTTTAGATCAGAAAAAAATTTCGTAGTAACTTGGAGGGTATAAGAAGTTTGTGGGAGACATATTAGTAAATGTGTTCCTTTCTAATTTCAAAAACTTGTGAAGGATTTATGTTATTGCCCTGCTTGTTGTGTATTTTAGCAATGTTATAGAAGGCATAACTGTTGAAAGCAAATGTGATGTTTCTTTAAAGTAAAAAATTTGTAATTTAAAATTTATTTCAGCTCCTTAGAACTTTCATAGATTTTACAGCTAAAAATTTTATGCTATATGTTGGCCTTAACAATGACTCTGGATGAAATTTAAGAATGCTATTTCAGAATATTAGTCTAGAAAAAAGTTTTTCATTTACATGGAGAGAAGGACAACAACCTGGGGATATTTTTTCCCCTGGAAATCTTTAGCACTATTTTGTTTTATAATGAAGGTTAGAAATTTGGCAGGAAAATTTAATTTCCTCATACATCTCATGAGGAAACAAAGCATCCGGCTCTGAGAAGAAGATATTAATTATATGCAGGAAATTATTCCATGGAGTCATACATTGAGTATTTTGCTAAAAGCACACAAATGTTTAATGTTTACTGTCTGAATGCAAGGTGTTTCAAACCACTTGAATATTGTTGCAATATTCTTTGAACTTTTTTTTTGTTGTTTGTTTTCTTTCTGTTGGAATAAGACCCCTTCTACTTTCATGTAGTTAGTGTGACAATAAAGTATAGTGTCTACCTTTTACTTCTCCAAAATCCTGCCCCCCAATATCTTTGGTTAATGCTCTAAATTGCATTAATTTCCTGATTTTTTTCACTTCTAATAATTTTACTCACTGAATTGAAGGTGCAAAGAAAATTTAGCAGGAATGCTGTTGCCTGTTACATACCTTTGTGTTTGAGTCCTTAGTGGTGTTTATCCTTTATTGTTTCTCTCTTTCATCCAAAAGATGGATCTTTGCAGAGAGCTGCCTTGATCTTTTAATGTGAAGTCTGTATGGAAACAAATTCCAGCTTTGCTGCCTCCTTATCTCGTCTGTGATCCAGATATTTTAAAAAAATCTTCAGCTTCTGTGAAATAGTACTTGCCTAGTACACTGCCAGAGCCCCGCATCAGTGACCTGCTCAACTAGTGTTGAAGATAATATATGGGAACCTAGGGGTTTTGGGATAAAATTGTTCCAGCGTTTGATCCAAGACTTTGCATTGCCTTGGTAATACAGATATCTGGGGCTGAATTCTCAAATCACAGAATCATGAAACGGGTTGGGTTGGAAGGGACCTTAAAGATGATCTAGATCCAACACACCTGCCATGGGGAGGGACACCTTCTGCTAGACCAAATTGTTCAAAACCCCGTTCAGCCTGGCCTTTAATACTTCCAGGGATGGGGCACCCACGACTTCCCTGGGCAAATCCGTTCCAATGTCTCATCACGCTCCCAGTAAAGAATTTCTTCCTTACATCTGATCTAAATCTCTCCTCCTTTAGTTTAAAACCCTTCCCTCTTTTCCTATCACTATATGCCTGTGGTTTTAATAAGCTCCCTTTAACTACTGAAAGGCTGTTAAAAGGTTTCCCCAGAGCCTTCTCTTCTCCAGGTTGAACAATCCCAACTCTCTCAGCCTGACTTGAAGTTCTTCAGCCTTCTGATGATCTTTGTAGCCCTCCTTGGGAGCCGTTCTAACAGGTCTGTGTCTGTCGTGTGCTGAGGACTCCAGAACTCAACCCTGTTCTCTATTGGTTTCCATATTTGTGTTTCTGAACTGGTGGCAGCTCCTCAGCGTTTGAAACAAACTGTCTTTGGCAAAGTCTTGGAACTGACACCTTGTTTTCAGGAAAGCTTCAAACCCCTGTCCTCACAGATTCTAACTGCTTTAGAATTCTGCACAGTGATCTTGGGGATGGAGACATTTCAGGAGTGTCTTTATCTCCTCCTTACCCTGAGCCCTTGGCATGACTGGTGGAGTGAGGATGCTGCCACATCAGAACATGAGTCCAGTTTCTTGATGGTTTTGGTGATTTAGTGGCATTTTGAGTCTCTGTCATGCTTGGGAATGGGGATCTTGGCATTCAAATAGATAGCAAGAAAACCTTATTTCCTCAAACAGTAATATCTTCCTCTTTTGTGTGTTGATGATAAGCGGTATTAAGGCATTTGTCATTTTGGCTTTGTAATTTATTGTCTGTTGAAGAGGCCTTGAAGTTTGACTGATAATGATCCATACTGTAAGTTGAGAGGAATAAATCAGCAGTGATGATAACTATTTGTGGATGTTTGTCGACTTGGAACTGCAGAGAGAAAGCCAGTGTCTTTAATTACTTTACCAAATACCATTCCTATGATATTTTCAGCAGCTATGCACAGAAGATAAACAAGCATTTTCCTAAGCTGCATCTTGAATTTGGGCTATATCCTGTTTCAAATCAAAGTCAGACCACAGGATGTGCCAAACTTCTACCTTTCTTCTAACTTCCTCCTTTCTGCTGTGCTTTTCTCACAAAAAATGCAGGGTGGAGGGGAGCGGTGGCAGATAGTGCTCAAGGATGAGCACCTTAGCCTGTGCTCTGGGATGTGCCCACCACAGTTTCCAGTTGTGGTCATCTGGGTCAAGTAAAACTCTGTTTCCCTCGGTCTTTGCAGTTGAGTCAGCAGGGAAGATATGCCTGTGAAAGACACTAAAGAAACACTTGAAAACTGTTGTATGTGAGATACTTGACGTCTCAGCTGTTTGTTTTGTGATTTGATGTATGCCCCAAAGGGCTGCATCTTTCCTCTTCTGCTCTCTGTATTGAGCAACAGCAGACATGCCTATATTTAGCACTGATAACACAAGTGCTTGTATGTATGCATATAGGTATGTGTTTTCCCTGACATCTCCTTTGCTTCCTATTTAATTTAGCCCTTTCTGTTTGCTCCTGCAGCTGGCGGATTTCCGGGAGGTGGTCTCGCGGATGCTGGGCCTCGACATTGCTAGCCTGGCTCTTCCTGACTATGAAATCATTACCCGGCTTAATGGGCTGATCCACTCTCATCAGCACCACTTCTTCCCCTGTGTCTGCCTCAAAGATGTGGCAACGACACCAGAGGAGCAGCAAAGACACCATCCAGCTTCTCCTTCTCTGAAAGGAGACAGAACAAAGTAAAACTTTCTGTTTGCTTCCTTACCTGCTAGACATCCACAGAAAACAGATACCAGTTTCTGTCCCCTACACTATGTACACCAACAAGGGCTGATTTTTAGAACTTCAGCAGAGAGACTGAGTGGAATGGGTGGAGTAAAGCCAGCAAGCCTGGAGATGGCAAACAGAAAATCCCTGGGCAGCTTAATACTACAGTTATGAAGATGATAGGCAACACATCAACAATGCCCTCAAGTTTCACTGCAGAGGCATTGAAGACACGGGCCACCCAAGGCCAGTTCACAGTTTTGAGAAGGTACTGAATGTCTGCTTCAGTGGCATTCCTTGTGCTTTACCTCTGGGTATCAGGGGTGAAATAGAGTAGCGGTTGTCCTGCTGCTGTTCTTGCCACATGGGACCTCTCTGCATTTTTACACATGTGGGCTTTAAATTCAAGGCAGTTATCTGCAAGTTAGAGGATTATCTCGGTTTTGGAACAAGAGATTTTTATTTCTTCTGTTGGGTTCTTTTGTCTGCTTGTATGGCAAAGCAAAAAATTTCGGTTTTGCTGCAAAGGCTCTGTCCCAGGGCCCTGTCATGTGTCTCATGTAGGTATATTTGGTAAAATTGAGGATTGGCCTTGGTCGTGATGGCTTGAAAATTTTGCTTCTAGCTGCTGTATTCCTTGGGCAATTAATCCACAGGCCAAATAAGTGGCAATTCTTCTGAGCTAATGAAAAATTATTTTCAAATTCTTGTTCACTACAGAAATTAGTTGAACTACTAACATGTTTATTTTCAGAGAAATGATGATAAGGTGTACAAAGCTACTTCTTAGTCATAAAAACTGCTTTCTGAGTGCTGTTAAACTTCATGCTTTTTAAAAAAGAAATATGGACAATACATCTGTTTTAATAGCACATTCCAAGTTGATTCTGTGGTTTTACTTTTCCCATTATATGTTTTGTACGGATGTGTAGAACAGTAAAGAAGACTTACCTATTTATGTCTGACCATTTGTGGGCTTCCTACAGTATCTCAGCAAATGATGACCCACTCAGTAAAACTGAACAAACTATTTTAAGAAAAATGACACTTTTTCAAGTAAGAGTGGTAATTTTGGTATCTGGCTAGGGACTAAAAGCATGTTTTTATTTCACTTGCTTCTGAAGAATTGTTTCTCAGTCACTTCCTGTAAAATAAAAAAATAAACAAGCTTTTGCAAAATCAGTCATTTGAAGAGATAGAGATAAATCTTGTGTAAATTCTTGTGCTTTTGTGTCTAACTGGATTAAAATCAATTTCATTTCTTGTTTTATAATGTAATACTGTTTTGAGGGGAATGACTTCAAACTGAAAGAGAGCAGGTTTAGATTAGATATTAGGAAGAAATTCTTTTTTGTGAGGGTAGTGAGGCACAGGTTGCACCAAGAAGTAGTAGATGCTCCAATCCCTGCAAGTGTTCAAGGCCAGGCTGGATGAAATGTAATTTTTAGGAATGATATGTTGATTGGGAATTTAGAGGGTGGAAAAGGATGCAATAATTTTCTAATTCTTTATGAGATAATACAAGTAGTATCACTTTGCATTTTGTTAGTTTTATAGGCACTTCTGCTTGATTTATTACTAAAGAACAACACCCATTTTCTTCATCCACTTTAATAAATATCATACAAAGCATGATTTACTGTATTTTGAAAGTTAAGTAAATTGCATTACAAGTTTAAGTCCACTCAGTCCAGACAACACTTTCATAACATTAAGAAATAGTCTCTGAGAATGACAATTATAAAGTAGGTTTGCATTGTGAAATGATTTCCTGACATCTGCCAGGAGACTTGAAGTCTCCTGTCAGGCTCATTAGCCCTGTACCCTGCCACCCTGTGACTACGCCTGGCACCAGCAGTGAAGTTCCAGCTCCACAGAAGCCACCAGCAAAGTTCTCTAAATTAATTCAGAGGAGGCAGATTTTCACATGAAGGTCACAGCAATGCTTGATTACTGGCTTCTATGTTAATACAGAAGAAAGAATAAAGGTTTTCTATTGCTTTTTTTTTTAGCATAGCAGATTTGTATTTTCTGAAGTATTGATGCTCACCATGTTCGTAAAGGAATATGAACTATTATCTGACTATTAATATTCCCTGCATTTGCTTTACTTTTGGAAGAGTACTGACATATTTCTTCATTCAGCCAAAGCAAATAAATAAATAAAGAAGAAATTATTTGATGCGAACAAAGTTCAGGTGATTTTTGACCTATATAATTTAAACCCTGACCAAACTGACTTTCAATTTTTAGGGCTTGTTTCATGCAGCATTGAAGTTAGTCTTTTCTTTGGAAGAAAAATTAGGCGAGGCTTATGAATGTTTTCAATATTTGTTTCAAATGTTTTCTTCTTTTTTAAACCAAGATGCATTCAACACAAGACAGGTTTGGCAGGTGTGTATTAAGGTTGTCTCAGCAGACACCCATCTATCTGTAGATTATTTTTACTAGGTTTGTTTGTACTAATAAAAAGTGTAGGGTTAAAAGTTTTCTTTCTGTTCATAATTGCTCTTTTTTAATAGTAAAGGATCTTGATTTATGAGCAGAATCACAGAACAGTTCAGCTACTGAACTACATTTATTTTCTCCAAATAACAGCTGAACAGTTGTTCAATGAAGACAACTTTACTACAGAGTGTTAAGGCAAAACTCAACAAATGAAAATACTGCAATTGTAGATATTGAAATGAAATTATTTACATGCTATAAACACATTATGATGGTGCAGGAGAGGGGAAATATGAAGGACCAAAGTTATAATAGATTTTATTTTAGAAAAAGGCAGATGAGGAATCAGGTACATTTTGAGAGAAAAAGTAATGTATTCTCCCAAAATTTTCACATGAAATTGAAGTATTTTCTAAGACTACAGATGCTGACCATTTCTCTTGACCATCTTAAAGAAAAAGGGGAAGGAATGAAGCAAAATGAAATGGAATTCTCTATGAAATTAGAGAAAAGGGATTTCTGATATCACTGAAGCATGCAAAACAAAATTAGTTAACTATGTGGAAAATAAAAAAATGATAGCTTGCCAGAATAGAAATTGAAAAGAATGTTCAAAGATAATCGTTTTCAAATGGAAGATTTCAGATTTTTTTTTTTGGTCAAAACAAGTAGGAATCCGTTACGGCATTACTTTTTTTTTTTCTGGAAGGAGGATGAGTTTATTAGATAGCACTCATAATTAGTGAGGAATAACTCAGTCAGAAAAGAAAGATCTACAAAACATAACAATGTGATTGAACAAAATTGTTTACTTTTCTGTCAGTTTTAAAGTCAGCTAATAAGCCTTGAGATGAAGAACACTTATTTTTAGAAGGGAACAAATAAAACAGTTGAGATATGTTATTTCATTTTTTCCCCTGTGACTACTTACACTTTGGATAAGTAGGAGAAACAAGACAAAGAAGATTGCAGTGTGAGCAAGTGGGCTCCAAACAGGTTTCAGGTGGAGAAACCAAGTGTCAGATGACTTCTGGTAGTGCTGGAGATAGCACTGGAGAGCAGGAAGTCTCACCAAACTGGGAGCTGGATAGTAGGTTGGTGTTTCTATGAAATTATTTGGGCTTTTTTTTTTTTAGGAATGTTAGTATGTTGGGTGGGGAGGATGAGTTATAAACAAAACATTTAATTGTCTATTAATACTGTTTTTAAATAGGCCAGTGAATGCAATTTAATTTGAAAAAGAAAGAATCATGCCCACAAAATTCTGGGAGCTCTGATTACAAAACAAACATGGGATGGTACCAATGGAATGCTGGAAGATCTTCCCCAGGGCTGCTCTGATGGCAGCAACATGCCAGAAGAGCTGACTCAGCCTTTTCCCCTCCTGGTCATGTTTTCGTACTGTGAGGAACAGCACGGCCACAGCAGCTCTGGGGGCTGTGGCAGGGCATTATGGAGAGCCTTGGAAATGGGGAAGTAAATCTGGGCACAACACAGGCACCTCTGGTCCCAACAGCGAATGCCTGCAGCCTACAAACTGTGCTTTGATTGATGGCTTGGGCTCAAGCTGGCATGAAGTAAGGAGCACTGAGACTATTTCACTGGGTATTTCAAAGCATTTCTTCTGTGTATCCTTCATACTTCAGTAACAATGTAAAAATATGCAGTATAAATTATGAAGCAGCAATATGAATTGATATGGTCAGCCACTCTGGCTGACTTCTTGCCCTTAGAGAAGGTCAGAGACTCATGGTGAAACCAACAGGCATCCCAAAGGACTAGCAGAAAAACACTACTGGCAACAACTTTCAGACTTTTATCTGAAGACATTTTTTTCTTAGTCTCTACATGCTGCATTAGATTTGTTGTCATTCACAATATCTTCCTCACCTTGATCTTTCACAGATTACTTGCCTGCAGCAAAGTCTCTGTGGTCAGCCCTGTTCTTCATCCAGAAAAGTTTCATGTCCATGCCTTGCAGGGAGCCCCAGTGTTAGCTGGGTTGTGTAGGTTGGTGGAGAAATCTGTCCACATTTGCTCTGCTGCCACTTTCCATCCCTCAGACCTGCCCTTCAGCCTCCTCCTGCCCTTCACCTCTCGCCAGGGTGTGACTGGACCTTTGCAGGGTTGTGTGGCACCCAGCAGACATCACAATATGGTTGACCATGTGGTGTAAGACTGGAGTGTCTTTTGGATGCTTCCTATCCCTTTTAGGTAGTTTCCTGGCGCTGCTGGGATGGGAGCAGTCAGTAACCTTTTGTGTGGGTAGGAGAAAGAGCTGAAAAGCTTTGGTCAGCCTAAAGGATCCTAGGAAGTAGCAAGGCTGTGTCAGGCATACGGCCACAAGGGGACAGAGATGTACTGCAGGATCTGCAGGGGAGGTTCAGCTGCAAGAGGGAGAAACAACACGAGGGTAAAATGATGGCAGCAGACAAACCAGGACAGGTGCAGATCCTTGTGAAGCAGAATCAGCAATGATTTTCATGGCAGAATACTATGGCCATCAGTGTAGATGGATGGAATCCTGCAGATTATGGAGTGAAAGTCCCTTAGAGCTTTCCTTAGGGATCAGTCCAAATCAGGCTGTGCAGAAGAGTGCTAGGCTAGTGCTGAGATAATCATAGTAATATCGATGTTTAATATTTTTTACGTTGTTTGGTATTAGAGACATTTAGAATAATATTTCCATGGTGTCACTCCAGCATGTGACACCACTATGTAGTCCTGGCTGCCTTTGAAAATATGGATTGGGAACAGTGGACCAGAGGACAGACAACAGAGCTGGGGTGTGTCCAGCAGAGTGAAGTACCCAGCGTGGTTCATATAACACGTAGGGATCTGAATCTCAATGTGTATTGATGACATTTAGCTGCCTGAGGGTTTGTGGAAGGAGGTGGGAACTGAGAGTGTCTGAGATGCATCTCACAAAGTTGTGGAACTAAAATGGATTGATTCAAGTGGCTAAAAATATGCCTGAAGACATTTCCCCCTATTTACTGTTAGCAACTATTCATCTCAACAGTTCGAGACAGGAGGCCATGGAGAGTATAGGAATCAAAAAGAATAAATATTTGAAAAAGCAACCAGTAAACAGACTGGGGTTTAGACTAATGACCTAAACAGAAAATAATGTCATGGCTTTAGAGCTGCACACACTAATCCTCTGGTGATAAATTTTAGCTGCAAGGCTTTATAAACTTCTCCTGACTTGTGGGTGAACTTCAGGATAGGAACAAGAGGAGCTAGTTGCCCTTGGAAATCTGCCTGTGATGTAGAGGGAAAAAAGGAAGCTGGAACAGGAGGGAAGACTGGTTAAGTGCCTGAAGACTGCTGCCCAGCTGGTTTTCAAATCAAGAAAGGTAAGCTTCCTTTCAGTCTCATGAAGCTCTACAAATGACAATGTCTGCACCAGCAAGTGCCAGAGATCCAAAATCCCACCAATTAGGATACCAGTTTTTCACAACAGCTCTTTTATTCTTAAGTAGTGCATGTTCAAATACTTCCTAGTTCTTTATAGTGACTTTCTGGACTAGTCAAAGAAGAGGTTGTATTTCTCAAAAAATGTTCTCTTTGTGGTTTTCCTAAGAAATTCTTGACTGGACCGGTTTGGAAGTTCAGTTTTCACATGTGTCTGTAGCAGTAGTATCATTGCCTGTAATGCAACATGATGCTTTGCTTTTACTTGCAGGAGGAGTGAAATCTTCCATGCCAGACAGCAGAATTTATTTATTTGAAAAATCAAGCCAGAATGATTCAGTCCTTCCTAAGAACAAGACTAATGGAAAACCTATAATTTGCCTATATCCATGCACAAAAATGTGGCAATTTGGAGCAGTACAGGACAGAGTGAAAACTCAGTTTCTTTGTAGCAAGTGCTTCTGGCTTGCTCTGGGCAAGAGCAAAGGTTGACACACCTCACTGCTCCCAGTGCTCTTTTCAGCAGAAACAAACAGGAGAGGAAGGAGTGGTCCATCTCCAAACCTTAAGGAAAAGGGACAGATTCAGAAAGGAGCTAGTTATGGCAGGTTTCACAGGGAAGGGAAGAGAAAGGAAGTGTTTTACCAATAAATTTTTAATAACTGAAAATATAATTAGACTACATTAAATGCCACCAAATAAAAAAAATAGTAATTAGATATTATTAATTAATTATTATTAATAAGATTATGCTCCAGCATAGTACTTTCTATGGTAAGATCTCAAAGTGCTTGACAAAAGGCTTCTGACCTCTTGTTACCATCTTTGTGTACAGAGAAACTACAATGAAATAACTTGCTGAAAAATGCAACAAAGTGCAAAGCAGAAGGATCACTGTATCCTCTCATTCTGTCCTAGTGCCAAGCTGCACATCTGTGCTGCAGCTGGACCTGATACTTCCCTGCTTTTCCTGGGCTCATATCTCAGCTGCATTTCCTAACAAAATATGGATCTTCCTGTAGTACACTAAACTCTCCAATTTAACAGATGCTAAAGGAACTATGTTTGTTTCACTGAAACAAGATGAAAACATTTGAAAAGCAGTTCGGCTCAAATGCACTTTGAATGCCATCACTTAAACTCCAGCCTGTTTGGTAGACCATATGGAAAGGGGGTTGGAATCATGCAGGAATCACATTGAGCAATTTTTAGATTGCTTTCACACTCCCTTGTGAAATATCTGAACATCATTGTCACAAATATTTCTAAATAATCATAAATGTAGTGTGTTTTTTGACATCAGTAGGCTCAGACAAATTAGAAATAAAACCAGGATGTGACAGCAAAGAGAAAACTCCCCTGTGGGGGATGGTCCTATCTGGAGCAACCTGTTATAACTCACATCAGGGAACTTTGAATTTATAATTAAGAGTAGTCAAAAAATCAAAATCCCAGATCTTTTAATTACCACAGAATATATTTGGTTTTGCCTGTCCTGGAAGCTTACCATAATTTTACAGATGGGCATGTTGGTTTTAGTTCCACATGAAAAAAACATCAGGAGCTCTAAAAAAAATTGCAAAACTTTCAGCTTCAATTTAAAGGAGATGATACCTCTTTCACACCAAAATATGTCTATAAAAAAAGGAAGAGTTGTGAAAGCCCCAAAATGTCAGCCAGCAGAAGCCAAGTGGATACTGATTCCTCTAATAAGTGCTGTGGAATGGTGGGAATGGTTGGTCTGAGGGATCAGGATGCTGGTGGCACAGAGCTGTGCAATGAAGGAATGGGACCAGACTGCAAATTGGTAAAGAGCTTCTGGTGCAGAATAAAATGATGCAGGTGTAGAATAATCCCCCTAATTACTGATGTCTCCATGTGGGTATAATGTATATTCCTTATATACATCCAGACATAGGATGGTCTTTGTTTCCTAGTATGTAGCAATTCCCAGTCATGAGTCTGTGGTATGTGTTCATCAAATAAGATAAGGTGATGTTTTCCACGTCAAACTCATTTACAGGCAGTTCATATGTAAGGCCAACTACATGGTGTTTTATTAGTCTTGAAATCCAGGCAAAATGCCTGCTTGAAACAAATGACATTTTTTCAGTGTATTGCAGTGCCTTGTAGTGCTTCATCTCCCCACTGAAGGCAATTCATTTAGTAAGGGTCAGTTCCTGTTTCTCTGCTGGGAGAGCAGTGGTAACAGCTTGCAAAAAGATGGGTGAAGAGCACCAGGGTAGGTCAGGAACACACAGGCAGAAAAGGAGGGGCTTATTTGCTGAAATAAGGTAAATAAGGTCATTAGGCTGGGAAAATCTGTCACAAACTCATGGCAGTAGCTGTGATCAAGATTTGACAGGACTATCATTGGGACAATCATACGTGCACAAGCCTGGAGAGAATCTGATCACTCCTGTCACAATAAAGGGACTGGAATAGATGGATTTCGGGGTGTTTTTGCCCATTCAGAAGTACATAATTATCTATCAGAGATCTGTCCAAGGTTGGTAACATTTGCAACAATATTAATAGCTATAGCATTATTTTGCTACACTGTTTCTATCCTCAGCTTTGCAGTTAGAAGCTATAGTTAAGTATTTTATTTTCAGTTGTTTTTAAAGCCTTATCCATAACAGAGCAACACTGCAGCTTTTTAAAGAGCAACATAAAAGGCTGTCAAATTAAATATTAAGGAATTTGTATTCTATCAGTAAGTTAAATACCTTGGCTACTGTGGAATTTCTTATTTAACTGCTTCTAAGCATCCTTTCATCTGCTCAGAAGCCTAAGTAGTCCCCATACAAGGTGAAATGAAAAATGCCTTAAATTTTCAAGAGCAGTTTTTCTTAACACATTACATTATATGTGTACTTGTATGTTTTAGTCTATTACTAAATACTAGTAGAAACTGAAACGGGTACTTACTGCAGATGTTGTATTTTACTGGCTAGGCTAGTGTGAAGAGTTATTGTGAAGCAGGGAAACATGTTACCAAGGTAAGAAATAATGAAGAAAGATGAATGCTGGTGCATAATACAATTTAGGAACTGGATTTGTGGGAAAAAAGCCTGAGAACTCTCACCTGATACGTTTTCAGAGATGATGCACGCATTTGTGGCAATTTGCAACTCAAAAGCCCTAGCTAACCGGTAGAAGTCAGCACAATGTTTTATTTGGGAAGCAGGCAGAAATTGTCAGTGACAGAATGCAAATTCAGAAAAACTGATGGGAAAATATTGAGTGTATAAACATGGAACAGCCAGAAGAACCGAGAAGCAAAATGCCACCAGTGCTGTTGCTGTCACGCAGCGAGACTTGGAGGCTATTGCTGAACTCTCTCGTGTCAGTACTCATGAGGATCCTCTGTCAGGGCTTCAGAAGGTTGACAAACTGATTCAATCAGTTGGTCACTGTCACAGAAGTAAGGAACCAACATATTTCACATGACATATCAAGTAGCTGCCTCTTCCAATGTCGTTTGGTTTAGGTCATCTGTCAGATGCAAAGAAGCGAGTCCAGCATCGTTAGCCAGCAGCTGCTGCCTGCTCAGTGCAAGTACCTCTGGAAAGCAGCATCCTGAAGAGCTGAACACATTCAATCCCAAAAGGATCAGAATTTGCCCTGTTAAGGCCAGGTGAGTTTAACCTGTTAAAAACATTATACTGTGTTATGCATCAATACAGGCATCAAAAAGAGTTTCATTGTGGAATCTTGTTCCTTGTGCTAAGAAAATGTGTCCATTTATAAGAATAGCCCAGTTATTAGTGGAGCAGAAATTTTCTTCGAGTACCCTGCAAGCTTTAGTCCCTGTTGGAAGCAACTCATAGAACTGGGTTCTGTTTATAGCTTTAGCACAAATTTTCTGAACACAGCTATTGATTTAAATTTTCTTTCATTTCATTGCTAATGATTTAGCTAAATAGCAGGATAAAGAGACTTGAGCCAAGCAACAACACAAAAACAAATGAGTATAGAAATGAAACAGGGCTTGATAGTCTATTAACTGATTAACATTTTTATTGTGGGGCCAAGAAATACACATTTGCCTTTAACAGAATGACCGACCAAATTGCTGTCAGTCAGCCAATCTGATAAAGGTCAACTACTGAAAACCCAGTCTGTCAGTACACAAACTAAGCGACCTGGGCAGTCAGAAGTTCATTTGTTGTTTTGAAAGAAAAGTACACTATTTTCATAGATGCATCTGTTGTGCATCAATTACAAATCCTTTAATGAAATTTTATGGTGGAAATAATACTATCAACTTTCCTAATTATGCTCCTTGTTCACTGGGGCTTCTTTGGGTATCTTGACAGCACAAACTTGGTTTAAACAAAATGGTATGTTTTAAGTCCTTTAAAATGTGGTCTACTTTTAGTTTAGTCAAACAGCTCTTCCCAACAGTTAAACTGGCTGAATAAAACTGGCAGGGGTGGAAAAGAGGAATACAGACAAACATTTTGTGTAGAGAGTTACATTTTAGATTGTAGAAAAAAACTTCAAGTATTGTTAACCTATTTTCAAACTACCTAACTATGAAAAGTTTTTAAGCAGGTTTAACTCTCTCTAGAGTGCTGACCCAGCAAACCTGGCTGTGGGACCTGGCATTGGAGCCAACTGATGCTCTCTTGTGGCTGAGGCTCACCAAAGGAAAGGGCCAGGGCTGGGTGCCACAGGCAGGGAACACTTGTAGAGTAACTTCCTTACGCAAAGAGGTTTGCACAGGAAAAGTTTATCAGTCACTACAAAGAAATTCCCTTATGTTCTTGGTTAGGAGTTGACTTATTTATTCCAGTCTTGCTTACATCCCTTCTAAGAAAAGAATAAAAAAGATGTCATCCTCTAAATGTGGTTGCCTGTGAGACCATCGGCTGGACACATGTTGAGCTTTGGAATCAGCTTGAATAGTTGCATCACCACACTGATCTAAATCTCTCCTTGCCATGTCTGCCCGGAGGGAGTATTTTGAGTGTTGCAGCATTCTGTATAACACGGAACAAATAGCATTTCAAGGTGTAGGTAGCTTTTGGTTTTGTAGAAATTTCAGGAACTCACATCTCCCAGTAAAACTATCATGCAAATTAGATGTTCTATTTTAATGGGTAAATTATGTACTTAATTTTTTAACATCCCTTTTTCTTTTCTAAAGTACCAGACATATACATTTTTTATTTGAAAGAGGGAAGCTGCTCCCCCTGCTAAGCTGCTGGTGTCTCAGCCACTTAGCTCTTTTGTCCTCTCACTTGCCTCAGTTCTGGTGTCTGTTATCTGCAGTCACTTATTTTATAAGGATGACGGTTTTTTACATCTATGTTCTCCCTTTCAAACAAAAGGAATCTTAAAGGAATTATGATTTACTCTGACTTGAATACAGCATATAATAATTTCTTAATACAGATGGGAATAGCTTGTTACAGAATAAATTACCTAAATGCTGTGTGAAAGCACTGCACAGAAATCCTCCATAATAATGCCAAATATATCTGCTTACATGATTCCAGAAAATAAATGAATACTGAAAATGGCTCCTAATTCTTCTGTTGCTCAAATGGTGCCAGTTTCAGAAGCTTGAAAATCCAAATTTATTGTTTGTTAAGTCCTGATTTTATCCTTGTGTCATTGTCTACTTCTGTTCTTTTATTAAGCTGGAGATGAGCAGAAGTATTTCTGGTTTATGTGCTTGTTTGAGCAGAATCGTCACTAATGTCAGCATTACAGTAGAGAAGAAGGTGATACCTGTGGGCTGTCATACAAGCGAGAGGGTATTTTTCCCCAGTTTATGCAGTGCCACCGTGCCCTGAGTGCATTTGTGTGGCACTGAGACGTGTGTGTGTGAAGCTACAGTCTTATCCAAGGAGATGCTGGCTTCTCTACAGTGCTTTGAAATGAATCGAGGAGGCAGTATTTTGGAGCCTGAAGCCTAGAGTTTCAGCTATCCCATCAATCTCTTTCTTTCAATGTCCGTGCAGGATGTTTGTCTGGCAGCTTGCCCTATCCCAGCTTCCCACTGTCTGACAGACCTTTGGGGGTTTGTGCCATCATTCTTCCTTTCTTTCCTATCTTTGTCCTTAGCGTCACCAGACGGATGTGGGGAGAGAAGCTGAATGTTGGCACCCTGATTCCTGTCCCATGAGGACTCACCCCAAGTGGCACTCTGGGAAGGGCTTGTTCACCATGATCCATCTAGAACTTGATTCCTGAGACTTATGAATCTTTCCAATTGCAAGTGTTTCTCCCTCACCAATCCCAGACTTTCAGGAACACACGGCCTCTCCACAAAATACTGAAGTGTGAAAGGAAAACCAGCAACTGCACAGAAGCTCCTAATGATGCAATTTTTAACCTGGTTTCTGATTTCCTTCTGAGCAAGAATGCTTAAGAGTGATGATGGTTGCTGCACTAAACTACAGCTTTTCAATTATAATCTTGGAGTGGTAAGCCGAGTCTAAACAGTTTTCCAGAAAGAATTAAAAAAGGAGGAAGGTACACCTTAGCTTTTCTTCCTCAACCCCTTCTGAACTTACCTTGCATTGGGCAAATATCAGATACTACCATTATGAGATGGAATAGCTATTTCTTGCTCTTTGTTTTTCACTGAACTAAATCTAATGACTTTTTTAATAAGGAGGAACAAACTAGAGTAAGGCTTTAACATATGACTTTAAAAATTTTGTAAAAGGGACATGTATTAGGCCATTTGGCCCAACAGTAATGTCTCAAAACCAGAAAAGTTTATCAACATGTAAGTGCAATAAAAATGTTTGTATTAAATCTATAAAAAATAGTAATTGTAGAGCTATTTTTGATGCACATTAAAACATTTCTTCTCCACAGCAGTTTTTCCTTGAAACTGTGGAAAGTGTAATACATCAATTTTTATGAATTGATTTGATGGTTCTCATTTGTAAAATCTACATCTGTTGCTGAAGAGGAGCAAAATGAAACTAGCAGACAGCAGAGAAGCCAGAAGAAAATTAGATTTTAAAAGTCTATCTGAATCTCATTTACACTTTGTAATGCAGGTGTCAAAATCTATTTCTTAACCAGTATATTTTAAAATCAGACTGTGCACCTTTAAATTGCTTAAATAAGATTAGTGCTACTTTTCTGCTTCACAGACCTCCTCTTTCTTAGAAGTGAACTTAAATTGCTTCAGGAAACAGGAGGTAGAAATGGGAACACCATGTGACAGTGGGGAAGAGCCCCGCTGGCCAAGGAGAGCTCATCCTATCCAGGGTCACTTTGCAGAAACTCTGTATTTCTTGTTGGGATGAAAAGGAGTGACAATAAAATATGTGTTTTCTAGGGGGAAAGTATTTGTCTCAAACTGTTTCAGTCCACCTCTGCCAGCCACTTTATGTTCACTTCCAACATATAGTTAGCTCTCAATTATATTTTTGTTTAACTCAAATTCCTAAAATAATCCCTTGTTTGAAACTGTTTCTACATATAAAGATTTATAGTGCTGGGAATAAAAATCAACATCTGGATTTCATTAAGATTTTCCTGGCAAGTAATTAATGCTGAAAGCATGTTTTGATCAAGCATCTCCAATAGCAGCAATGGTAAGTGAGTGAAAAGCAGCTAGCATTATAGAAATAGGTCTACAGGGTCTCTGAAAGTTTTTGCTAGTTTTTCCAGCCCTCAGCAAACGGTGGTGCTAGTACCTTATTTTTCATTCCCTGTGTTTCCTCATTTCATGGTCATATCAGCCTCTTGGTGACTGCCAATGAGCGGATCTCATCATAGCTGAAAATTCAGGAACATGTGCAAAGAAGCCACCCAAATGGACAAGAAATTTGAATATTCTCTCTCCTGGCTCTTTGCTTTAGAATGAGAAGACTGCAGGTATGAATCTGTCAAAGTAGGTAATTAATTTTTTGTTTGTTTGTTTCTGTTTTGATTTATATCTGTTGTGACTTAATTGCATGTCTATATTTATATGTACAGTAAGTCAATGCAGGATTTTCTGTGTTATACCTGTTGTGCATTTTTGTGTTCTAGATTATGAGAGCAGGATTCTATCTCAGCCTGCTTTTGGGAGAATTGGCTTTTGGAGCAAAAATCAGTAAGATGTGGGGTGCCCTTTTCCCAAAGCAGCAGTGACAGCTTATCTACTGTACTCCAAGCAAAATACATTGTGTACAGCTCCCTGTGAAGTTCCATGCTGCAGAAATGCAGAAATACTCATTGGCACCAAAACTGTCTTTTACACTGTGCACTGGGCTGGGGAGGTACCTGTGAAATAACCTTACCTTTAGTAATATAAAATAATTGTTGTCTAGGTTCAGTGTGGTTAGTGATTGTACTGGAAACTATCAGCAACAGGTGTGCATTTGGAGAAATTTCCAGAAACTACCGATGACTTAGAACATATAGTACAGCAGCAAGTGTACAACTCCTGTTAATTTCACCCACTGAAAACTGCGAGCTGGAAAAGCCGTTATGAGTTGTTGTTTGAGAGGTCCGTGTTTTATCATCAGCTTGAAATTGTGCTTCTGGCTGTTAGTCAGTGGGCTGCCAAAATTCAAGTGGCTTGAAGTGTGAGAGCTACTGGACCTGCAGGGCAATAACGGGAAGGAGGTTATTTCATGGCTGATCTCCCTGCATGTGTAGTGTGTTTCCCTATGATAAGGTGGCTGTATCAGCCCCACCTATTAAAGTTGTCTGACACTTCCCATTACAGACTTTGTTTTCAGATGATTATAATGTAGTCAAACTATAACTGCCTGACTTGAAATCTGACTTCTCCTTGTGCTGGTGTGCTGAAGTGCTTCATGTAGAAATTAATCAAAATTAGTTCCCCAGGTTTGGGTTTTCTTTTAATAGGGCTAGAGAAATTGGTTTGCACAGTGAAGATAATCTCCTCTTTGTGGAACTCTAAATGTAGTTGTGTGATCTTTGATCTGCAGGTCATCATTTCATGATCTCATTAGTGGGAGGAAGAGTCAGTGTAGGCTTTGTATTAATGTAGAAAATGTGGACCCTAATGGATTTTTTCACATACACTGTGTGGGCTGCCAAAGGTATTTTCAAGTCCTGTTTGGCTCTCATTTCTTGCCTGAGTGCATCTGTGTTTTCTGAGTGGAGACTTGACACTTGGACGAGAAGTGGCTATTGGCTAAAGGACAGCTTTTATCTCCGTGAAATCAGACCAAATCTGGCAAAGCTGTAAGCTGCTTAAAGAACACGTAATTCCAATATGCTCATGCTTGCTGCATGTTTTCCAGCCTTTTTCCCTATAGTTTATCTCTGTGTGCCCAGGCTGGGACAGTTCAGGCTGAGCAGATGTCTCCTGTAACTGAAGTTCTCAAACTGTTGCTGGCTACACTGGCCCTGGACATCACTATGAAGACCAGGGACTCTTTCTCTTCATTGCCAATGCTTTACAAAATTATAATATAAAATTATAAAATTTTGAAGAATAACAGAGTAGACCTTGGTCCAGGGACCAAAGCAAGAGACTAGGACAAGAGATCTGTCTGTAAAACACCACAAAACACAGGGGGCTCATGGGGCAGTGAAAACAGTATTTGGGTTACTCTGCTGAGTAAAAACAACCAGGATTTAGTGGTCTGGATCAGCTGGACAAAGAGATCAGGGTAATGAATGAGGAAGGGAGTTAAGGCATAGACAGCCAGAGGCTGTTTTAGCAGTCTTGAAAAGAAGAAATGGGGCTGATGGGCCATAGAGCCTTTCCTACAGGAGGGACTGGAATAATGAAAAAAAAAGTTTCACTGTAGTGTCTATGAGATGAACTTCAATCAGAAAGCTAAGCAGTAAACACTAAAATTGGCTCAGAAAGACATACTGGGAAGACTTACGTGTGAGGAAGCACCAGCCTAAGAAAGGAGAGAATAAAAGAAAGGACAGAAGATGGTTTTGTGGTTTTAGTTCTTCACGTGAATCGAGGGATCAGAAAGATGTACATAACTGAAAGGATGTTACTTTATCAAACCAAAACAGGTGTACACAACACCTGTTCTAAGTGCATTTGCAATTCTGCAGTGCCAAAAACTCAGAATGAGTGGGTTCCAGAGATAAAATATCCCATGCAACCTTAATTTTGGTCCTGCTTATTTACATCCGGAAACTATTTCCCTTTGCCTAACATATGCACAAAATAGGGGGATTGAACAGTCTGTGAAAGTTCATATCACAGTTATTTTAATAGCAAAGGATTTTTATAAATATATTACACTAGCTGGTACTAGGCTCCATTGAGCTAAATAATCTCATATTTTAAAACAAGTTATGAAAGAAATACTTTTTAAACTTGAACTATTCTGTTGGAACAAAGAAGAAAATGAAACTTATGTTAAAATGTATGCAGCAAAGTGGCAATGGAAATGCACAAAGGGAAAGAGTAAGGGTAACTAGGCTTAGCTTTGATGTGCCTTTGAATGCCCAAGTTTGCAACTCTGTTCTTCTAATATTCTTCTAATACTTGTCTTGGAGGAAATTACTTTATTTGCTCCACAAGACAGTCCAACAATGTTATAATATTCATACAGAGTGGATGATACTGGATCAGGGCCCAAGAATGAAACCAGGGGCCACTTAACTGCCCCTGTAGACACTACCTGAAGGTGTGTAAAGGCTGTGTGTAGCTTCCACATGAATTTGAATTACTGCTGTGCAGTCTGATGAGTAATTTTTTTCACCACAAGACCATTATTTAA
The DNA here is from genome assembly GCA_013397935.1 of Dasyornis broadbenti. Taxonomy (NCBI): domain Eukaryota; kingdom Metazoa; phylum Chordata; class Aves; order Passeriformes; family Dasyornithidae; genus Dasyornis; species Dasyornis broadbenti. The sequence goes on along the minus strand of VZRN01005839.1, from coordinate 2,814,898 downwards.
TTAAAAGTATGCACATTAAAATATAGTGCTTTTTCCCCCCATCACAATATTGGCAGGTGTGCATATAGCTTTATTTTACTTCTTGAATCTGCTTGGAAGAATAAAGTGTTTTGTTTATCTAACCTTTTGTAAGTTTGTTTCTGTTTGAAGATTTTGTCTGCAAGATGAGCAGTAAACAAGCTTCCTGACAGAACAAACCCCTCATGTATTCCAGCATTCTTTACCAGATGCTGACAGCTTGCACCCAGAGAAGACAAGCACCTAAAATAGGTGCCTGTTAAGAATGGTCTCTGGTTGTCTGCTCAATTGAAAGGATTTAATTTGTGGTTTAGGACCCACCTCTTTTCACTAATTACACAGGAAGCTAAAATGAGAGGTGCATATCTGGAATAAAGTTACAGTGTCAAATTAAAGTCCGGCAGTGTGGTGTCTTTCGGTTGTCCTCTGTTACTTCCTATCGAGTCGGTCTTGTTCACGCTCCCCACGGCAGAGCTGTCACGAGAAGCCCTTAATGATGAGCCTTCCTTTCATCAGATGCAACAGAGTGCTCATATTCTTCTGCTTGCAAAATCAGGGCAAATCCTGTCACAAGCAGATGCAAGCTCTGTGATTTTATAATTTACAAAGTGGACAGTTGTAAGTTAGGAGAATAAGATCAAGCCTGAGCTCCCATTAGGTCATGGCAATTATAATGGTAAGTAGAGAGAGACAACAACCCAAAATTATATTTTAAATGGAACAAGGTTGTGATTATGCCTAAGAACAAATTCTTTTTGCTCTGTACTGATAGCCCCTTGGTGCACTTAGCAATTTGGAAATTTTGAATTCAGAATAAGAGCTTCAGTTCTGTTATGTCCCCACTTTGTATGCCTTAAACAGACAATCAACAAGAAGTGAATAAGCAAGATTTAACTTTTTCCAACAAAGTAACATACAAATGAAACCATATGACTACAAACAATAGCTCTTGTGTCCCATTCCTTCTATTTGCAGGTCCATATATTGTTCTTTTGGCTAGCTACGAGAACTCATAAAATGCTTTTAGGCAGCTGTGTCCCATTAAAGCCACATGTTACATTACATCAATAAGGAACCATAGAAGTGCAGAGCTGACAGGGATTTTAGAAGACCACTTCTTTATCTTCATAGACTGGGAAAGGATCAAGCATGCCACCCTGGAAGATATTAAAAGCCCTCAGAGGAGGAGATTCCAGATCTCTTTAGACTATTTTGGCATTTCCCTTCTCTGACTGTTAGACAGCTCTTTGTAATGTTCAGCTTCAGTTATTTTGTTGTTGTGTTTTTTTTTTTTCCCCTTCTCATGGTGGATATTGTAAGCTGTTGATTACTGTCCTTTTATAGTACTTTATTACTTAATTTGATCTCACTGTCATATCTGTTCCCAGCCTCCATTTCAGAGAAAAGAAACCCAATTAGCACAGTCTTTTTTTATCTTTTCATCACCTCTTCCTTTTAAATCCTCTAATACTATTACAGTTCTCGGGATTCTGATTTGTTTAAATTTTTCTTGGAAATGGATGAAATTATTTTTTCATCTAAGGGTCCATCAGTGACCAATATAGCAATCAATAGCTTCTGTGGATACATGGGATGCATTTGCTGCTTGGCCAAATATTCTTTGTCTTGTGTTTGTGCATTTGATTTGATTACACTCTATAATAATTCTATAATGTAAAATTAACATAAAACATAGAAATGAATATCTGCCCCTTAGCTATGGTCTAAACAAAAGAATACATGGATCTCAGTATTAAAAGGATCATCTATTGTTTACAGTATTTTTGTTAAAAACAAATTATGCAACTGCAAGAAGGACTTCTGCTAGCAGTGTCTCTTAAGTAATAAATTTCTGAGTTTTGTTCATATACTGAGATCAAATGGGGAACAATTAAAATGGTTAAGACTCATCACCCTAAAAATAGATGAATTAGGGGGTATTCAATAGAAATCTGTGAAGTTATTCCGGATGTTGACTGTTTATAATTTCTTTCAGTACATGAAGGCTAACAAAAGTCAGGTTCAAAACAAACAGAAGATGCATTTGTTTTTTTTTAATGCAACAGTCATGCAGCAAATTAACGTTAAAGCATGTTATGGCCAATTTACACGTGATAGTTTACGTATGTTCAAGGACAATTGGATAAACTTGTGAAAAAGATTATGTACATGGTTAGTAATGGGATAAAACAGGGCCAGTAAATGGACAAACCAGATCCATTTCACGAAATGCTCTGAGGGAGAATAGCTGGATCATAGTAAAGTACTCAGAAATATCATATGTACTTGTTCCCTGAGCCTCTGCTGCTGTTCAGCTCTGAAGATGTGACATTAGAAGAATTGTCTAGTCTGTGCACCTGTATGCACCAAAGGACCAATTCCAATGCTGCCATGCTACCAGAAACCAAGGCAGTTTCCTAAGAGCACTGCCTTTTCACAAGAGTTTGAAAGTTACATTTTTTTTGCCTGAGAAGAGAAATCCTACCTCTCTGCCTCTGCACATTATTTCATCAGGCTCTCTTTTAACCTTCTTTCAGGAGGTATTCATGGGTGGATGTGTTTGGGCAAATTAGGAGTGCATAGAATGAAATCAAATATATAAAACACCATTATGATTTAGCAGAACAGAAAAGAAAATGGACCCTCCTTCAGTAATTGTGATTTAAGAAGTAACAGAAAGTATACACTAAAAATTAAGGGAAACGAAAAAGGATAAAACCCAACCATTCTATTCTGTGCAAGCTTTATTCAAAGGACAGCATTTCAGAGCTAGGTGTAGCTGTGATTTGCATATTATACAGGTAGGTTCTAACCTATTCCAAATTTTCTTTGCAAAATATGGATACAATGACAAAGGAAGGGAAGGGGAAGAAGGGAAGGCAAATGAAAGAAGATGCTGCTTGAATAAAAAAAATTTGAAAGATTGAAAACTGAAGAGAGATATTAATAAATGTTTCTTTCTTCACCAGTTAAGATGCTTTATAATCTGACAAGTGGCTATATATTTGTGTATAAATCACTTGTTGAAAAGTAAAACAATATCAAGATAAACTCTAAATGAAGACTGGAACAAGCTTCTAAAAAAGCCCTCACAGAAAACAACCCCTTTACCTAACAAATTATGTCTGGATGGTGCACCAATGGAAGACATCAAATCTGCAGTAAGGTCAGTGGCAGGCAGCATTACCAAAAAGAGACATCTGTGTTTCAGACCTTGGAAAACAGATAGAACTTAAAAGCATTTGTCTGTACTCCTTAAGCTTGTTCATGGGTATGGAGGAGTTGCACACAAACATTCTTTAAAAAAATACAAAGTAATTTTTGTGTCGGTGAAAACTCAGAGAGGGCAGTAAGTCATTCAGAGGAGGAGTCTTTTTTTCTGTCTAGCATGAAGGACTAACAGATTGGGCCTGCCATGCAGCACAAGTTAGAATGTTTGGACAGAACTTGTGGAAAAGAGTTTATTTTTAAATTCAGGACAAAAGACAGAGCTCAGAATGGCTATTCCTTGGCAATCAGATAAGAGGAAGATTGTTCATCATTATACAGAGGTTGTGGAAGCTTTCAAATTTAGAACTTGAGATACTGGAAATAGTAAAGTCGCTCTTCAGACTTCAGTGCAAGTTGTGTTTTAATCCTGCCTGTCCAGAATTGTTTGGTTAAGGAGAAATGTAGTACTTTTCTGAACAAAACAAAGGAAACAGATGAAAAGCTACTTCAGATTATATATTTTCCATACGTTTGATTGTTTTAAAGTGTTTTGTTGGGGTTTTTTTTGTCTTCCAATGGGTAATTTTCCTTGTCACTATCTTTATGACAAAAAGGGTTCCCCCAAATTTATATAATGTCTCCATGCCCCAAAGCCCTTAAGAGAATACTGCCCTATTGCAGAAGTCTGCAATATAATGCAGCATTTTTTCAGTTTGTTGCTATGTGTTTCAGAAGATCAAATCCTTCCTCCTAAAAGCTCACAGCTCAACGGTGGAGCGGTGCTTGAGCTGTAGAGAAGGCAGCTCAGACCATGCAATGAAAGCATCTCTTTACTATCTGTCTCTTGCTTTAGCAATTCTTGGGTTAGCTACCTTCTGAAAGGGGTCCCTGTAGCATGGATTTTCAGCTGGTCCAAAGGATATACTCTCCACAAGGTATATCCCTTATACCTCAGTAGGCAGTCCTTGCCTCCTCCCATTCATCCACATGCCAGGGCACCCTCTGCAGGGTGCAGCCAGTGCTGTTGGGCACATGCTGTCCCTGTTAGAGTTAGTATGGGATCCTGTCCTGGTTTTTGCTCCTTTTCCTTTTTTCTCTTCCTCCCCCATTGTTTTCTACTGGGAACATTGACAGAGTTCATGGTGAGTCAGTGGTAACCATGGACAAGCTGGCCTGAATCATCTTTAAACTAAAGATGAATGGAAGGTGACTGGAGAATTAAAGATACTTTTTCCAGCAAGGGGTTAGTATGTCAAGAGGTTAGTGCATGGCTCGTGGGGTCCAAGGAGGAACATCACTATGCAGTGGGAAAACTGCAATGTGCAATTTGCTTATGTCCATTAACACAGGGCTTAAAGATTTTTTTTTTTTAAACAAGGTTGGAAGGGCATTAATGCAATAACTACACAAGCATGCTGTCTCTTCTGTCTTGTGGATATTAAGCAAGACATATCTTAAAACTTACCTTATTACATTATTATTGAATTCTCTGTTCTTTGCAAACATTAAATGGTCACAGCAATGTAACTATAGATAACTTCACTGAATTTGGCAACGTTGTTATCCAGGCCAGCTGGAATTAATTTTTAAGTTAGTATTTTTATAAGAAATCTAGTGCTGTTCTTACTGTCACATGGTAATTCACTTCTTTCACTAATTTGATAATTGTTTTTTTGGAAAGGCCCATGGATTTCTGGCGAGTTTTTCTTCTATAATTTAATACTCTTTGATTCACATAAACCTATTGCTAGCCAGTAAATAATATTTCAGCATTTGTTCCATTTGTCATTTAACAGTAAAGATAAATTTACAGGAAGATTACCAGAAATACCCTCTTGCCTTTTTTCTTTTTTTTTTTTCTTTTTGAAAGAAGTAATTTACTTCTTTTTGTCCTTTTTTCCAGGATCTCCCTAAATATTAATAAATTTTTAAAAAGATTGGCAGCTCTTCTCTACAAGACAATGCTCAGAATTTGTTATGGAGTTCATTGTCTGCGCTTATGTACAGCTGTACAATTCCACTTACCTCCTACTTTCCAGCAGGCTTTTCTTCCTAATTGCACAACCAGAGAACAAAAGCATCTGTAGTCTTGTGGAGAAAAAGTGGTCCTGTGCTCTTGGGGAAGCTGAGACCCAGTGCAAGCTTTAGGATGGATCGATGCACCCGATTTCTGCAGTTTTAGCTGCTGAGCTGGTAGAGGGTCATTATCCCAGGGGTTGTAGCTAAAAGGCCAGAAGCACACGTAGTAAATTCATTAAATTCATGCTGTTCAGATGGCTGAGTTAGAGAGCAAGCTTGGCTGTGACAGTGGACTTTTTCATACCAGGTGCTCAAGTGTGGCTGGTGACGGAAGTTACGCAGGGTGGCTTGAATATTTTCAGTCACTATTTTATGGGAAAAAGCCCTGTCTTCATCCACAGTTGACCTACAGTCCTAGATACTTTGCACTGGCCTTCAGTAATAATATCTGAGAAGTGATTCAAATCAATGTTTAATGACCAATCTTTAAATCCTCTACAAATGTTGTCCTCTGAGATTTTACTTCCCCATCCCTGATTAGTAGGTGTGATCAGGTCACTGCAAAGTGCCCAGATCACTGTGCAAATTTTATGAGAAGTGCCAAGATGTGCCAAGTGTCTTTTGGAACTGCTCTGCTGCTAGATTAGCAAGTCAAAGATTGCTTTGGCTGCCTCAAATAGTGCCCAAGGGTATAATCTATCAAATCTTTATCTCTAATAGGTGTTGTTTAATGTTATCCTCAATGAATAATGGACTTGAAAATTCTTTGTTGTTACCATTTATGCAAGCACAGCATTCTGCTTTTTCTCTAAGTTATTCTTCTCTTCCTAATTATCAATTTTATCATCTCCAATTACATTTGGAAAGCAAGCAAAAGTAAACGTTCTTAAACCTGGCAATAATCTGTAGGGTTTCCCCTGAGATCTCAACTTTTTTTTGCACTTCTCTGCACTTTCCTCTTCATGCAATTAATTCTTTCCTCTTTGTTACTATTTTCTAGTTCTCCTGGGAAGAGTGGAAGGAAAGGGAGGAGCACAGAACAAGCACCAAATTTTTTTTTGTATTTCAGCTCATTCCCCTTTCCGCTTAGTCTAAAATCCTGTTGCATTTCTCACAGATGTTCAGCCTTTAGCTTAAAGTAAACAGAATTCTTTTCATCGCTTTCATTCCTCTTCCTTTTCCTCTTCCTTGTCCCCATGTCACCCTTACTATTTTTTTTGACACAGCAGAGAAAACTCTCATCCTTCCTATTGCTCAGGCCTGGGTTTCAGCTTTGCTTTGGACATCTTTGCTGTACGCACTCCAGTGCTGAGTCACTAATTAAAATCAAGCCCTTTAACCAAAACTGAAATTAATAAAAAAAAAAATTAAGTAAATTTAAATTAATCTCTATGCTTATTCAGGCTCTTTTACCAGACAGCACTGCAGACATACTAAATTTTCAAGCAGCTCATGCAAGAGGAATTCCTTATTCCCAGTGAAATCCAGAAAAGCTCTCTACTACAGTGCTTTGCGATCTGTCTTGAAATGCCCTCTACTCTGAAATGTTAGCCCAAATGTGACAGCAAGCAAGTGCAGAATCACTGGCTGTACAGTCCAGGAATTAGAAGATCAAACTTCTGGTTTTGGGCATCAGAGGCTCAAGAGGTCTGGACTGTCTGCCTTGCCATTGAGTCCAGTCATTAACCCAGCACTGCCAAGTCCACCTTTAAACCACTTCCCTAAGGGACAGATCTACGTGTTTTTAAAATACCTCCAGGGATGGTGACTCACCACTTCCCTGGACAGCCTGTTCCAAGGCTTCTTTAGTGAAGAAATTTTTCCTAATATCCAATCTAAGCCTTCCCTGATGCAACTTGAGGCTGTTTCCTCTTGTCCTGCTGCTTGTTACTTGGGAGAACAGACCAACCATGTATCTGGCTACAATCTCCTCATAAAGCCTCACCTGAGCCTCTTTTTCTCCACGTCAAACAAAAACTCCAGCTCTCTCAGCTATTCCTTGTAAGACTTGGTTTCCACACCTTTCACCAGCTCCAATGCCCTTCTCTGGGCTCACTCCTGCACCTCAATGTCTTTCTGGAAGTGAAAGGCCCAGAACTGGACATGGTACTTGAGGTGTGGATGTGAAGAACAGATGTGGAGGAACTGGAAGGAAGACAGGGCTTCTGGCAAGTATCAGACATGGAGAGTAGGCCTTGTGGTCAGCTACCTCAGGTTTTTATTGTGATTTACACAATATGGGAAATTTTTTTGTTAATTAAAAAAAAAAAGGCAAAGTCATGCAATTACAGTATGTTCCTCTTCTCTTAAAGATAAGCTTCTGTGCTTCACAAATGCAGTGATCAGTCAGAAAATTTTGCCCAAAAGTTAAAAAAAAAGGGACACCCTCCCCCCACCAAAAATCCCGAAAACCAAACCCACCAGAAACGCTAGGCCATAACTTTTCTGAAACAAGACAGGACTTTTGGCTATATAGGATTGGCAGTGATGTGGAATCACAATGCTGGAGGACAAGTACCCAAAGATTGGGAACATGGAAGACTGAGGATTTTAAGGTAAGAAATATGCTTGAAGGAAATGAAAATAGGGTATAAGGGCAGAATTACAGCACCTAACAGTGCTTGCTGAGGTGCACACTTCTTGCTGTTCATTTAGCGCTTTGGCCTGTCCGACATACAAAATATGGTAATACTGGAAAAAGAGCCTCTTACTATTACACTAATTAAGATTTCAAAGACAGTATTTCTGAATTCTGTGTGAGTTAGATCATAAGACTGGGAAGCTTACTGATACGTGGAGTAACATTTTGTCTAGATAAATGTCAGAACCTCTGAGATTATGGCCCAGTAACTGCAGCCTGCATGAACTCTGACTTTAACAGGTAAGGTCACAAAAGGGGTCACTTAACAGTTAACTGTCTCTCTTTTTTTTTTCCCTCAGATTTCCTGTGAGCTCAAGTTTTAGGCTTTCCTACCTTTAAGTAAGAATTCAGCCATAGATTTCAGTGCAGACTTGCAAGTGAATTGCACTGCTTCTTTTGCCAGAGCCCTGCAAAGCGGGGGGGGCAGCTGCTACAGCTGCCGCAGCCATTGACAGGGGAGGGAATAACTGAGTGGGCCAAGGCTGCTGCTGGAGGAAGATCTTGCAGCTGGTGCTGACCAGGCTCACCTGGCTCTTTTGACAGCCAAGGAGCAGCAAGGCTGGCTATTTAGGACTCTGCACCAGCCTCTCTGTCTTCTTTGTCCTTTCTTTTCTCTCTCTTTCTCTTCCTAAACTTCTGCCTACACACCCTCGCTCTTGCAGAGCTCACTTGCCTGTGGTTCTGAGAAGCTTTCAGGCAATTTTGTACAGGGTTAGTGGTGAAAAACAGGTAACTGAATCTCAGGAAGATTTATGTCAAAGGGCAAGCTTATGGTTGAAGTGCCATCAAAGGATTCATTGCCTTTGACAGATTTCTGTAAAAGTAAGTCAGGAATACTGCTGATTAAGTTTGGCTGACTTGTACTTCATTGGATCAGTTTGTCCCTCAGTAGCCTGGGGGGATGGCTGCATGGATAGAAATGCATAACAAACACGGAGTAAGGTGGCTATTATGTTCATGCAGTGTGAATTAACTTATTCGTATTTAATAAGCTTAATAAACTTTTTCCCTTCTTCAATTCACCTTTATTTCAGACAGAGAAATACAAATAAATAAAGGGGATTTTTTTATTTTCCATCAGCAGTGACTTCTTAGGGTACAAGATTCAAGGGATGTTTTTGGCTTGTGTTTTAAAGAAGCATTCATTTCTTCATGCCATTTAAAGAGTGCCAGTCCCACAAATTTAGAAATCAGTTTGCATGTTCTTGTAAATTTGTCAGATTGTTCCTTTTTATTTGTTGGAAGTCTCAAAATAATTATTCTTTAATATTTTTAGAGAATCCAAAAACTAGAAGGTGGTAACTTTTTGTCTTTTTTTTTTTTTTTTAAAGAAGAATTATATTAAAAACAAAAAACAGGTAATTTTCTTATATTCTATTTCATAAACAGATATGTCAGATTTTTTCCTCCTTTTTAAATAAAAAAAGTTTAAATATGTATTTAAATATAGAGTGCTTTTAAGGATAAATTTGCTGATAGTTTCTGCCAAAGTATTCTCCAAAGGAGGACTGAGAACAGGACAGAAGATCCTTGTTTTATTTATCTTTCTGGTTTCTCTGTTAGGTTTAGGCTTTTTGTAGATTTTTCTCAAGCGTGTTTACTGAAAATACAGCATGTTAAGCTACAGCTAAGAGGGGAGCACTTGGGTTCCCGTGCCTTGAATAACCTTTCCCAAAAACATACATGTATTTTTTTGTGGTTCATGGAAGCTGCATCTGGCCTGGGAAGATGCATAGATGGAAATAGCTGGAGATGGCTAAGTGTGGGGAGAATTGCCATGGACACCTACCTGCTCCTCCAAGACATCTGTTTATAGATGGTGTTGGAAACTTGCTCCTGGGCTGTTGTGTGAGCCAGCACGGCCTGCTCTAATCTGCTGCCTGATGGCCTGGATTGCCCTGAATATGGAGCACAGGGTTTGCTCTCCAACACTGCTTCCACAGGGTACTTGCAGGTGAGGGTTGCCACAACAGCACCTCTCTGCTTCCCAGCTGGAAAGCTGCTTTCTGGGGAACCGTGCACTAAGATGTGGGTGTGTAAGGCTCAGTTGCTGGTAATTAATCTTGTCCAGTCTTCAAAAGGGAAAGTGAAATGAATCGCTACAGCAGCTTCAGTTTATCAAGAGGAAGGATGTGGCAGAAGCACCTCATAGCACATTTGACTGCCCAAATACTGTCCAAATCTAATCATTACAAACAGGGTTTGATTTAAACAACAAGAGCATACTTTTAGGAGTTTGGTCTGCAACCTTCAACAGGCTACAGAGAAACCTGAACTCTTGCGCTTTTATTTTTTCTCACCTGTGTGCCAAAGGTTTCAAATACTGTTTCATACTCAGGGGATGGAGTGCTGGGCCTGTGGAAGATACAGGTAGAGACTCAGAGGTCTTTTTGGTTGCCTGAGCTGGCAAACAGATGTGGTGCAGACTAAACTAGCAGTGCTGTGTTGTCTAAAGATTTACAGATGTGAATATTTGCTGGTTCCTGGCTACCTATGTGCATTTGTTTCCTCATCCTACTTAGGAGTGCCCTCAGCTGTGTTTCTGGGTGATAGTATGTATTTCCTACATCTCCTCACAGAAGTCACAGGAATCTCTGTGTTCAGGGGCAGGGTGGAGTTTGGTTGTTTTGCTTGGCAAGTCACAGATTAACCTGTGTACTGCACACATGGATGCAAATATGCGTCACAGCTCATCCCCTCCGTTGGAATAAGCAACAGGAGAGGTAACAGAAATTTGTCAGCTGGTAAAATTCCGATCTAGTGAATATGAAAAAAGTTTTGGAAGCAGAACAGTGAGCTTTCCCTTTTCACAGTTTTCTCAGTTCCTCCATTGAAAACTCAGGCACAACATTTTTTTTTCCATGCATCCTCTTACTGTTCCCTGTCTACAGACCCTTTCTTCTCCTTTAACACCTGACTCCAGTAACATAAAAGTAATAGGTCTGAAAAGGATGTGGATCTGAAGTGGAACAGGCAGTACATGCCTCATGCCAACGGAAGGAGGCACAGGTTGCTATGGAACTCAGCTTCCCCAGGAACAGAGAAAGTGCCCAGGAGGGTGAGGTGTGAGTCCTGCTGGTTTTCCTGGCTGCTGCACCCATCCTGCCCTAAGTCTAAGGACAGAAAAGCTGGCCACACTACCAGTAATGCTGGGAGGAAATAAGTGTTTGGGAGCTCCCATACAACCCATGAGCAGGTAAAGAAATGTTTACAAGTGCTTATAGTTCTGTGAAAATCCAAGTAAGTAGATCCAATGATTTTTTTCTGCTGCGTGCTGGAGGTACTGCAATGTGCTTGAAGTTGTACTGTTTGTTGGTGTATTCATTTTTATCATATTATTCTGGAACCTCAAGCTATTGTTCATTTTAAACAGATTCTGCCCTCTAAATATTGATCCTATAGAGACTAAGTTAAATAATGACAATAGTATTAGAAATTCCTTTTGACCTAAGTGTTGACATTAATGACTAGTGACAGTTTCCTTTTCTTATACATGCAATTTGAGTCAAATGAGCTTTCCTACTAATGTGCTGCTGTATTTCTGGAGTAATTTGAGTTTCTTTTCTAAATCTGCAACATGGGCAGCTTCTGCAAGGATCATCTTTCTGCGCATTGTTCCAGGTGAACGTTGTTATTGGAATAGTGTGCATGTACCATTAAATGCCTGATTTACATTCACATTGTCCTTAGTGTTAGCTGGCTAGTACACTTCGAGAGGGCTGAAATTCATGTCAAAAAAGCCCACAGTCAATCTCAAAATACATTTATAAAATTAGTCCCACTCCCATCAATTTTTTTTTTCAGTTAAAACATTATAATGAAAAAAACATTATGAAACATCCCTAACTTTCTGGGTTATTACATTAATGATTAAAAATTTTGATATTTTGTTAGAAAATCAGCTTTCATTTTGAAATTTCTTGCATGATATTTGATAGCAAATGCTTTCCTTTTTCAAATATTTTATTGTAGCCACGTCTTTTCTCTCAAATAAAATGTTTTTTTAATAATCTAGTGATAGTTTCTTCTTGCACTCTAACATTCCAGCATCTCCATGTGGTGGTCAAACAAAAAGTTGGAAGAATGAGGGCAGAAGAGAGAAGGGATGTTACTTCTACTTTTCTCTAAATTTCTCCTACTAAATGTGTCATCCATACCTTTTACATTTTCTTGATCTTTCCTTTTTCTTTGTTCACTTCCATCCCATACCAAATGATAAAAAGAAATAATTGTACAGACCTGTTTTCCCATGACTTCACTAAGCCTTTTTTCAAGAAGTAGCTACAAAATTGGTGCAAATTCTGGGAGTAAAATGTTACTAATGTAAAAGGGCAGATAATGAATTATGATCATTGTTTGAGTTTCAGCTGAAAAATACTTGTGTATTTATTTTTCCTTAATGACTTGGTGGCTTGTGTGGGTTACAACTCCAATAGTTTAACTATGAATTCCAACGCCTACTCTAGCTAACATTTCTTATTGTATCTTTTATAACCTCTTTTTATAGTTTTCTTATCACTTTACAAATCTTTCATTCTTTAGGCTATAATTTCCTCTATTTGATCTCTAGGAAGACATGACTTTATTTTCTTTCTTCCTTTCTTGTTAAAAAATTCGATGAAAAATACAGTTGTTCATTACAATTTGTTTTAATAACAAAAAAATTATACTTCAGTTATAATAAATAGGCCCATATTAATTGGAGGTATTGAATCAGCTGAGACCTTAATTTATTACGAGTCTGTCACTCATTACAACAACATTTGTTTTTGGCAGGAGCTCAACAGTGCAGGTTTGAGTTTCATGGCTTCAAACAGTTCCTAATATTAGAAAGACAGACATACACAAAGATAGCAGAGAAGTCAATGAAGGTGGATCATCTTCATCTACAATTTTAAACTGGTCTCTTGCAATGGTATGCAAGTTTTTAATCAACACATTCTCTAATTTTTCTTTAATGGTTTTTAGAAAGGAAGGAATTCCCTCTTAAATCACATATACTGTGACTATTAATTAAATCCTAACTTTGTTCTGTAATACATATTTCCAGAGTAATATTTTGCTTGCTCAGCTTTGTAGACTTCCTTTCCTGTGTCCCTTCCATGGACTGTATGTTTATAACTATGAAAACAAGATCTATTTAATCTGTGCCTAATAGTGTACTCAGATTCTGACGTATTAAAAAATCACAAGTGTCTAGTGACTAATTGGGTAGGCCTTGGGGACTTGTCCATAGGTGGTAAGGTGATTTCTAGATTTGCCAAATCAAATAGGACTCTGTTTCCTGGGACATCAGTTTAGTTAGGAAAAGCTTTGAATTAAAACTGTTTTGAATTAAAGTTTTGGCACTTTAAAGAAAAAGAAATACTCTCTCACTGGACACTTCAGAAGTAAAACCCAGACAATGTGAATCATGCTGATTCACCTTCTTCAGATACCTCTGCTCAAACCAACACATATTTCTGATTTTCTATTAGGCATTAAGGATCTTGGTGTTGGGTGGCAGAAAATGTGTGTGAAGAGCTCCTGGGTACTCTTGAGGCTGTTACAAAGAGTGTTGGGAAGAAAAGGGAAGCTCCCTACTGACTTGAATGTACTTTGTCTTTCTTAATGCTCAACAGCTGTAACACGGACATTAATTTGCTTAACCTTTTGATTTAAACCGTATCTAATATTATGTTTCTAAGATTTAGTATGTTCATATAAATCCTGACCTTTCTTGAACAGACGGTGCTAATGATGGCAATGAGAATGCTATTGAATGGCGTATGGGAAATATGAGGCCTAACTGATAGATTTGATTGCTGATGATTGAGAAAGAGCCTAAGTTTATCACAAGGATATCTTTTTAGAATAAATATGTTCCAAATTTTCCATAAAAGTTTCAATGCTCTTGACCCTGACCAGACACTTAGAAATATAGTTGTTTCATGCATAGTCTTTTGATAATATTTTTCTGAACATACATTTTCAGTCCTGCAATTCCAATTGTACAGACTCTAAATTAATTAATAACATTAAGTGACAGAAAAAAAGTAAGGACCTTTCTTATTAAATAGATTGAATTTACCTAAATTATGACAGCAAAATATTTGGTCAAATTGCACTGCATCAAAATAACCCAAAGTTAGTCTCAATTACATTTAAAACATTGTATATACATATTTTTACTTGTTTAAACTGAAAAATAACCTGGTAGCATTCTTAAAAAAGAAAAAAAGGGTAAAAAAAGAAATGTATATCTCTAGTCTTTGCAGCAATTTGGTAGAATAGATTGTAGTTGTGACATACTGCTATCTGACACAGTAGGCAGTGGATAATCCTGTATAACCTGACGTTTCCCAATTTTTTTTCTATTTCTCTTAGCAGAAATAGGGACTGCATAAAACTCTCCTGTCTACTGATAATGCTAACTGAAAGGTGGTAACAGAGCTACTGTTTTCTATATGTGAAGTAACATTATAGATGTAAACAGAATAAGAAACCTCTTATTTCCATTCTCTCTTTAAAGCACACAATTAGTCTGTAAGTGTTTGCATTTCTATTAGGGATTGTTTTATCTGCTAAGGAGAAAAAAGTCTTCAGCAGAAGTAATCCCTAGGGTAGGAGGGTTATGTTTTATTATTACATTTGAACATATTGAAAACTTTTTTCTCCTAGTTGTAAGGGTATATGATCTTTTTGTTTTATAACACTACTTGGTATCTTCAATCATAGAAGGTCACTAAAGGAGTTTAAAAACTTTGCATGAGGATGGAGTTTTCCAGGAGAATGGTTTGTGAGCAACATATGTATGTGAGTGTTTAGATCAGGTGTGCCACCACACGTTAGTAAATTTGCAAAGATGTGTGTGGTAAATCGAAATAAATTGAGGGGACCATCTGTTACAGAGGATTATCTTTAGGTTCCAAAGGGCCACCAAATCTAGCACCGGGACTACTACACTTTTTTCAAATGGCTGTGGATTGCAGTTATACACAGGAGGAATTAAGAGAGTAATATTATTTATTCCTGTTTGCACATTAAGACTAAAATGCATAGTAAGCTTTTGCTCTAAATTGATGGCAGAAGGAAGGATGAACATATTATTAGTGTATTTCTGTTTATTTATGCTAAAAATTCCCACTAAATTTATGGCAAACTGTCCCTTTAGAACATATGGAAACTCAGTGATAGCAGATGGAGTTAAATTTTTGGGGGGGGTGGTGAAGGAAATTATTTTGAGGAAGTACTAGTATTGTGAATAAAAAGGGCTCCAAATACTGAGTTTATCCATGGATGTGGAATAACTTGCTGTCCCTGCTATTTTTCTTGTTAAGTATTCTATTAATATACAAAGAGACTGTCTCAGAAAATTGGTTCAATCTAGTCCTACTCTGAGCTATAAGTGAGCCCACAGCTTGAAAATATTGACTTGGTTTCTTCTGGCTCAAGAATTAAGCTACCTACCAAGCAGGTAAAACAGAGATACACATTTCTAGCAATTTAAATTGTTAAAACTGTTCTGCATGCTACTTTTAATAGTGTTCTTTAACTATCTATGAATTGATTTTTTAGGAAACCATAATGTACTACCAGGGCATGTCAACATATTAATGTTTGTCCCAAATACACTTTCAGTAGAAACTTTACAAACTAGTAGATATATATTGGACAGTATTTGAAAAAATAAGTGGAGTATTGAAATGCAGTACTTGTCAAATTGCTCATTTGATGAATGCCTATCGAAGCAATTCGCTACCAAGTGCCAGGTCCTGCACTGAGGTCACAACAACCCTCCGCAGTGCTACAGGCTGGCGGAAGAGTGTCTGAGAAGCTGCCTGGCAGAAAAGGAGCTGGGGGTCAGCAGCAGCTGAACATGAGCCAGCTGTGCCCAGGAGGCCAGGAAAGGCAATGGCATCCTGGCCTGGATCAGGAATAGTGTGGCCAGCAGGACCAGGCAAGTGATTGTCCTCCTGTACTCTGCACTGGTGAGGCCACACTTCATCAAATCCTGTGATGAGTTTTGTGCCCCTCACTACAAGAAAGACATTGAGGTGCTGCAGCGTGTCCAGAGAAGGGCAATGGAGCTGGTGAAGGGTCTGGAGCACAGGTCTTGTGGCTGAGGGAGCTGGAGTGTTTCATCTGGAGAAAGAGAGGCTGAAGGTGAACATTATCGTTCCGTACAATTACCTGAAAGGAGGTTATAGCCAGGTGACAGTCAGTCTATTCTCCCAAATAACAAATGAAAATATGAGAGAAAATAGCCTCCAGTTGTGCCAGGGGAGGTTCAGGTTGGATATTAGGATAAATTTTTTCACCAAAAGAGTTGCCAAGTATTGGGACAGGCTGCCCAGGGAAGCAGTTGAGTCCCCATT
Organism: Dasyornis broadbenti; assembly: GCA_013397935.1. Classification (NCBI taxonomy): domain Eukaryota; kingdom Metazoa; phylum Chordata; class Aves; order Passeriformes; family Dasyornithidae; genus Dasyornis; species Dasyornis broadbenti. The sequence continues at coordinate 2,798,653 of VZRN01005839.1, read as the reverse complement.
CCTGGGGTATTTAAAAAACATGCAGATGTAGCACTTAGGGACATGGTTTAGTGGTGGATTTGGCAGTGCTGGCTTAACAGTTGGACTTGATGATTGTAGAGGTATTTTCCAATGTAAATGATTTTATGATTCTATCTGTATCAGTGTTAAGGAAACTGGGGGAAGCAGGCATGTAGAATAACACTGATGCCCTGGTTCCAGCTGTGTAAAGAGATGTTCTACTCTGTTTCAAGTATTCCTCGCTCTGCATTAAGCTCCAGGATACACTGATGTTCTTTCTGTTTTTATCCAAGGCTTTGTACTCTGTCTGGTAGATGGTGTACATCCTCCTTGCTATGCTTTTATCCCACATGGGTGCATTTCTTTTCCCTAAATTGGCATTCCTCTAGCCATTTATCTCACTGTCTTTGCCTTTAGTTTTTTTTCCCCCATATGATTACATTTCCAGCCCACTGACTAACCTATGGTGGAATATTGTAGCATAGTCCCCACCCTGTGTGTTTTGCAGCTTTCATAGCTCCCAAATGGTAAATAAAATAGGTGAAAGTATAACACAAAGCAAATGAAATAAGCTATGTGTTTGACCACAGAGGTGTTCCTGAGATGACTTGCAGTATGTTTGGGATGTACAGTGAAAATATCCTGAGAAAAACGCTAGTACACTTAGCTAGGCTTTCTCTGAAATAAGATAAAGCATGTAATTGTTACATTTAAAATTGATCCAAGAGATGATTTTTCATGCAGGTTTCTGAAATCAATGAACAAGAGGTAGCTGAAGCCAATTTTCTGTAGCAATTTTAAGAGCTATGACAGAATCTACTGTTTTGTGTATTTTGTGTGCTTATAGCAGTGCCCAGGTTCATCTCTCACCATGATCAATGCCAAGCTTCCATCCACTTCAGCTCTGCCACATTACCTGAAAAAGGGCAGAGTTTCAGTGATGCAAAGCTTCTCCTAAAACCACAGTGATAGAAGTCATGTACTCGGTAGAATATTTGGAAGCATGTACACAGTAATATGTACTATGCTTTTCAAAATGCATTTCTTTTTCCAGAAAAAACTCCCACTAAATAGTTCAGAATCTGTAGTTTTTGAAAGGTTTTCTTTGTATTTAAATAACCCATGGCAATAGCTCTGGTGTATACTTCTATACTACTACTAATTTGATTCAATGTTCAAGTTTCCTTTCACACCTGTTAATAAGAACACGGAAGATACAAGGACCCTTTTTATGCTACCATGTTTATGTGGACTTGTACCTCACTTTGTGAAAAACAGATTAAGTACTGGGATATCCTGCAGAATAAAACAGATCTTGTTTTTTTTTAATTTCAAGTTATCTGTCGTGATTGAAGATATTCTCTAATGATGTATATATTTTGATAGACGTGTTCATTTTTTTCTGGGAAATTTAATCTGAGATTTTATCATTAAGAAGAACTACCTTTGCGTGTTTGTTTTTTTTTTTAATGAAAGGAGAATAATTTTGTTTCTTAACTTACGTTCATACTATTTTCAATTTTTTTTTTTCATGCAGAGTTAGGAGTATGTAGGATTTTGAATTGCATTCTCTACTCCTCTGTATCTGTGACACAGTTGCATTGAAAGTGTGGGGTTTTCAATATTTTTGCCTTATGACTGCAAGGTGAGGGTGATTGCATTCGAGGATTAGAACAAGAAATTGTTTCCTGTCTTTGTCCTGATAAGATATCTAGCATATTTCTTCTTTCCTTGATCACAGTTTCTCTACTGCTGTTTGATTTTTCAGCAAACCCTCTTTCTGCAATAACTGTCCTGAGATTCACTAGAAACAAGGAAATGCTTGACATTTTATTGAATGTAAAATTATAACAATCTAATTTCAAATGACTAGGAAATGGTGAAAAACTTCGCTGTTACAGAAACTAACTTGTATTTCCTGTAATCCCAAGAACAGTGTTTTGCTGGAATTTATTTTCTACAAGTTTTACAAAACTGGAAGAGCTAATCTTCTAACAGGGATAACTAAACAGCAGCCTTAAAAATCAGAGTATATTTTACTATTTGAGAGAACTTGCACTGGGGTCACTGACTCATCTGTTCAGCTTTTGACTCAGATTCTTTGCATCTTTGTTTATATCTTTATGGTTAGATTATTAGATTTATAGATTTACGGTGACTTTTACAAGCATATAGGTCTGCAACCATATTTTTTAGTCATGAAAGAATTGAAAGCAATCTTTGAAATGTGTTTACAGATCGCTCAATTATCTTAAAAGCATGTCCTTTAAAAAAAAGATTGCTTCCTCTCTACAAAAAGGCAACTAGAAACCTTAGCCTGAAGATGAAAATGGTTCTGACGGTGAGAGGCTTTTTTAAAACTTCAATAGATTTATTTTAAAATTTGATAGGTCTTGTTTTCCTTTAAGGTCTGGTGATTTACTGGAACAGTTAACAGGTTAAGTTACGTACAGGCAGAGGCTGAGATTTATGAACATTTCCCATGTATTGAAAGGGTAGCCGATGCTGGATTGCAAAGTTCCAGGCATTACCCATTTTTCAGCACAGCCTAGGTTCCCACCTAAATTTACCACCTTCTGTTCCTGAGGCTGTGTTATCGTGCCCACGGTACGTCTTCTCTCGTAAATGTGTTTCTGGTTCAGCTTCCTTGCTCCTGAGACTTTTCTATTTTGGTTCCCGGTGTCATGTGATCCCCCTGGCCAGTGAGAGCCCCGCACAGGGAATGGCAACAGCCTGCTGGGAGCAATGTAAGTCAGAAAAAAATTCTTGGTTTTTCCAGTTTCTGTCCCTCACACTCAATTTTAAACGCTGCTTTTACCCTGAACCTTTGCTGGGCACACCCAGTTATACCTATGGAAATGCTTAGAAGTTAGGTGTTTTTGTTTGGATTTATTTTTGACTCTTTCAAATGTTAACTTTTCCTACTATGTTCCTTTTTTCCTGTGTCCTGCAGTGTTGTTTAGAAGCCTAAAAAAGCAACAGAAAAGAAGTCAAAGGCATTGCAAAAGTTGCCTAAATTATGTTTTAGGGAGAATATTTCAGGAGTAGCAGTACTTTGTTTAATGTGTGCTGTAGATGGTGCCATAAATCCTGTGCTGCAGTGGAGAAAGAACGATGTGACCCCCCCTGTCCTATCCCCCAGCCCCTTAGTCAAAATCCTTCATTTATGTAGAAGGACAATAGTAAATAAAACTATCTGAAATCACATGCTGGTGCCCTTACCAATTGGCTGAGACATAATGGGGAAAGGACTTAATTGAATTAAAGGGCAGTCATGCACCCAAGGCAGTGTATCGTTTTTCTGGTATGAATGAAGTGAAATACTGTATTTTGATATCAGATGATGCTGAGCAGTACTTATAGCATATGTTATTGAAATCGTGTATTTAGTGAGATTTGGCATTAGGGGTGCTTCCTGGTACAAAGTAATCTTTCTACTTTTTAACACAGGGTCTGAACTCAGGTAGTACAATTTACCTGGTAATTACTGAGTATTAGTTTTGTCTAACTGCATTCTTTTTCCTTGGATAAATATGATTTTCCAAAAATCATTCCCTCCCACCGGTGGATATGTGTATATGTGTTTTACTTATTTTCTATTTTGGGGGTTTTGGCTTTTGTTTTGATTTAATTTGTTTTTCTTTTATTTTTCTTTCTTCCAAATTACATGCGCTTTCATTGGAGTTTATTTTTAAGTTTTGGAGTTAATGCTTAAATATTGCTAAGCTGATTTTAAACTTGGGTGCCTAAGTGATATGTCTTGATATCATATAGAAGTTTGAGAACAAGTGTTTGGAAAAAGGTGTAATGAAATAAGTGGGAATCCTTCTATTTCCCTTTATGGCCTATTTTTGGACCTCATATCACATCACGTGGAGGTGCAGAGGCCATTACTGCACATTTCTTGATTTTCTTTGTGTTTCTGATCTATATCCTAATGACTAGGTATTAAATGAAGGCGTGTTGGAAGCCTTTGTTCTCTTTCTCCCTTCCCCAAATTAATTTTGAACAGAGAAATTTCACGTAATGGTTACACTGAAGTAGAAAGAGCTCATTAGGTTTTCAGTTCAGTTCTTCTCATCATCATAGGTGCTGGGAAAAAAAAAAGTCCCAAATTCTGTGTTGGTTGAATTGTTGCAGTGTCAGAAGCACAACAGCATCAATGTGTAAATACCTGTCTCAGAAACTGAAAACTATTAGAAAAAGCCATAGTCATTGTGCAGACTAGATGAAATTTAGGAGCCAGTCTTACAGAACTTTTGTTCAAAGGTTTGTGTTGCTGGTTTTGATGATAAAGTGGAGCATGTGCAGGACTGAAGATTGTTTATACTGATTTAAAGACATTTGTTCATTACATTATAAACCAAGTTCTAACCCAGTGTTGCCGGTTTGCCTTTGCTTCATGAGTTTGCATGATGCTAGTAATGGGAATTTTGAGATTGCAGCTCAGAGCTGGATTCCCTGATGCTTCCTACAACATAATGCTCAGGCTTGTGAACACAGCTCTCCAGCCAAAGAATCGTGCTAGTCTTGAGGTAACCAGAGAAATTTCAATAGGTAAAATATAACGAGTTAAATTAGAAGATCTGTGCTATCACTTTTTTTTTTCTTCTTTCTACTGATTTATTTACTTAACGTCATTTTTGCCCATTGGTTGTCTTTGTTTCTGAAAAGGAATGTAAGAACATACTGCAACAATAAAAAAGGGTGGTGGTGGACAGTAAAAAGCTTGGCTATGGGGACAGTCAAACAGTGGCACAGGTTTCCCAGAGAGGTTGTGGAGTCTCCATCATTGGAGATATTCCCAAGTGGACCCCACCCTGACCCCAAATAACCTGCTGAGGGTGACCCTGCTTGAGGAGGGGATTGTGCTATGTGATGGGGATCCTGAGTTCCTTCCGAGCCACAGTGATCCCGTTAGTCTCCAAATTCCCCTCCGCCATTTGGAGCCGTAGACAGCACCGCTGTTTTGGACAGACATCAGAAGTCATGTGTAGACTTTAATCTTAGACTGTCACTCTCATATTTTAGACCTTGTCATCTTGCTGCTCCGGTTCAGTCATTAATCATTCGTTTGGAGTGATGGCCATGTTTGTCTTGCTGGCATTGCCCAACACACCCCGCCTGAAATGTCACTGCCCAGCAAGGGACAGCACACTGCGAGCAGCTACTCCAAGTTACTTCTGGCAGCAGTCTCTAATCCCACGTCCTTTGTCTGCTGTCTCCTCAGACACACCACAGTGTGGCAGAGCAGTAGGAGGAGACACTGATGAAAAGAGAATGAGAAAATTAAAATTAATGGGAGTACTGTGGGAAAAGAGTAAGTAGAAAGTAAAGGGACAGAGCCAACATAGACTGAGTTCTTACACCCATCTCGCTGCTCTACTTGAATCTCACTGTGGTATCTCCAGAAGCTGAGGGAGGGATGTAGGAGATTGCACAGGCTGTGCCAGGGTTTGTGGAAGGAGGGGAGGAAGAAGCAGATCTCATGGGAACCCTTGAAGTCAAATGAAAATCATTAAGGCCCAGTTCCATATGCTGTATGCAGAGTTGCACTCTAGATGCCTCATGAAGAATGGTGAAAGGGGACAAGAGATCATTTGGTAGGAAATGAAAGTATAAAAGTAGGGAAATGAGAAAACTGAAGTTTAAATTTTTTATGTGTATAAAAAGCGACATAAAATGCACATGAAAAATGTAGAGAGTTCAAGTAATACCTTTCACATTAACATACAGATATGATTTTAAATAAAAATGGCAAAAACTAATAGCTTGGCTTGTGTTTCAGAAACATTATTTTAAATCTTTTTCTGCCATAATGCTGTAGGTGATGATTTTGCTTAGACTATTTATCTTGATGAGATTTGGAACACTTGTCCTGAAAGCAATTGCCAACATAAATCCAAACAGGTGTGACTGTGAATAAATTCAGACTGGAGCTGGAAAAGTAGATGGGCTCAGCCTTCTAGCAGAGGGGTAGGCTAGGATATGTCACTGTTTACAGCAGGCTCAGGGAGTTGGCTACAGGAGGTGAAGGTTTGGTACCAAGGATTACAGTCAGTGGGTCAGATGTCTGTTTCCATTTCTGGCTAAATAGTGTAATTGGAATTTAGACACAGAATTCCTTTTCCTGAAGAAAGCACATTTTAAAAATATGACCATTTATTCTCTTAATATACTCTCTTTTATTTTTCTTCCTTTTTGGAGAGTAGTGCTATAGATGAACGTGAAAAAAATTGGTACAATGCTTTCTTGCAGATGGAGATGAGCAAGGGTGAAATACTCCTCTTTTTTAATTTTAGGATAAAACCCCCCACATTCCAAGGAACTAGTAGCAGCTCTGTCTGGCAGCATTCAGTTGATGCTTGCAAACTAGTCTGAGAAGATAAAACTGGAGGAAAAGATTTTTTTAAAATTACTTGATATTGAACAATTTGCTAGATCTACAAGATATATTTCTTGGGGGGGCTAGCATTTGTGTATTTTCAAATTTATTTGGTCTGTAAAATGGCCTTTTCTATATTGGATGCTAAAGGTAATTTTATTTATAATTCCACTTACGTATAATTTGGGTTGTCTCTGTTTGGGTTTTTTTTTTTTAATCATTTCTGTTGTTACAGTTGCTTACTGCAGACGAAAGAATAGAATCTTGTCATTTAAGTATGTTCTAAGTTGTAAAACTTGATTAGTTCTTTAAAGTGGAAATAATATTTGATTTTGAAAATACCTTTTTGGTGACATTCTTCTATGTTTTTATTAATGTGCTAATAAAATTTGTTTTAGTAAAAAGTCCTACAGGTACTGAAAATACCATTTGTCTTGTGTTTGATTATTTTAAAAATTGGAATAGTTAAAGAAGAATAATCTGCAGTGAAACAAGGTTGGAATTACGTGTTTCTGTTTCAGATATGTTCTTTTTGAAAGAGTCCAACTGCAATTCTGTATAGAGATACTAATTCTGTATCTGTTCAGTTCTAAATAGCTTTCATTGACAATTTTTACGGCTTTCAATAGCACAGTAATTATAGGTTAGATGCCTTGGGGATTATCATAACTGTCGATTCAATCTTTGTATCATCTGTGGCAGCTAAACATAAACACTGTAAAGCCAAAATTGGTCAAATATGGATTTTGGCAATTTTGTCAAATCACTTGGTTTGAAATCCAAACCAACAGAAAACTAAAATCTTCTTTGTATTTTGTTCTTTGAAACTTGTTGGGTAACTTCAGTGTAACTTCACTATAGTTTTGCTTTCTACATTCTTCAAGTGGAGATAAACTGGTTGTGCCTTCACAAATAAGGTCATTGAGATTTTGTTTTGCAGTTATGCAGTAGGAAGAATTTCATTGCTCATTTTATTGGCTTCATCAGTTTTGAGGTAATGGACTTGTATGGTATTTGTGGGCTCACATTGCTATATGGCTGTAAATCGACAATCTGCTTATTCATTCCAAAATGCCATTAATCTCAGACTGTGCTGAGGCCAGTTGGCAAATACATCCGCAGCTGTTGCCAGGTTGTGTTCCTATTATCCCAAGAAATCATTCGATTTGTGCTTGTAGTCTTCCTCTGGCTTTGTCTGAAGGGCACTTTCTGTATAGACATTGATACCTTGCTTGGACACATTCAGATGTGAAAGCAACCCTGAGCTCTTAATTTCATGTGCTCCTTAGGAAGACGGGCACATTTCGCAAGAGAAAGGAGTGATAATATTTTTGTCCCAGCCAGTCTGATTGTTGTGCTTTGTCAGTCTGAACTTTCTGTAATTTAAACTGGGCATATTTCGTGTGGATTTGTTTCTTGTTGTATGTATTGCTATATCCAGCTAACAGTTGCTTTGCACCAAACAGGACAGCTTCCTGATGGTGTTTCTGGATATGCTGGTGTACCAGTGCCATGACCACTGGTAGGGGGCACAGTGCTTGTTGTAACTTCTCATCAGGCTGAACGAGACACTGGACCATGTGTCAGGCTTTGTTGTACAGTCACCTTAACTCTGGCAACTAGCCCACTGCTTAGACTCAAAAAGTGTTGGCTAACAAGCCCTTAAATTCTAACAGCACACTTTCTCAAAGAGGATGGCTGAGAAACGCTTGGATTTTCTACCGTACAGTTTGGTAAGTTCTCAACTCCCACAACAAGCTTCTTAAAGGTGCTGGCTAACAAGCCACAACACATAACCAAAGGTGCTGGTTAGCAAGTCACATCATCACTCCTCAAAGGTGCCGACTAACAAGCCACACCACCTTTCCAAAAGCTTCCTGCTCCCACAACAAATTTCAGTACTGAGTAGAATTTAATAGCCATACTTCCAGGCAAAGCAGGGGAGGAGAGGGATAAAGACAGAAAAGAATGAGAACAAAGAATATCAGCAGTCCTTAGCTCCTGCACTGATCCCCTGCATGGCTAGTCTGGAGCTGGGGTAAACAATGAGGGTGAAACAGAAAGAAGAGAGAGGGGCCCTGATCCCCTTTCATTTATAGTTAAACTGCTGCACACCTCTTAGCATAAAAGATTTTTTGCACTGTTTTGTTTGCGTATGCACAGCCAACCCCTTGAGCCGTCCTCCAGGAAGTGAGTCGACAGGACTGAGCACCAGTGCCAAGGTGAGCAGGAAGGTGGCTCAGCTCAGTGCTCTGCAGGACCCTCTCCTCTGGTCACATCTTTCCTGTCTTAACGGTGTTTGAGACAAAACATGTTAATGCCTGGTCCTCCACTCCCAGACACACAGGAGCTTGCTCATGCATATGCATGCGCAGACTTTAGCAGGAGGGCTTCAAAGGCACCACTTGAATGAAATTTTGTCATTACATGCATCATGGAAGTTCATAATTATTTCCTTAACACCTCATTTTATGTTGGGTAGTCTTTATCTTAATAAAGTGTTTGCTGTTGCTCCCTGGCACAGTTTTGTATGTGAAGTGTCCATTTCAAATAGTGGGAAGGTAAATCTAGAGGAAAAGGGAGGTTGACACAAGTAACGGATTACTTTAATAATTCCTGTTGGATTTTTGAGAAGAAATTTTCTTAAATATTGACTTGTTTCCTCCCTTAATTTCTTTTCTCTTGAAACCTAGCAACATAAAGGGCATACTTGTAGAAATGCCTTAAAAAATAACGCAGAGAAAGTTAGAGAAGTTTAGACTCAAGAAATTTCATGAACTAGATGTCAAGTCAATTATGATATTTTTTTCTTTTCTAAAAAGAACTAGACACAAGCAACTAATCTTTTTTCCCTCACGGATTAAACTGAGGCAAATAAGACAAACTGTTCTGCAAATTTGATCCTTGGTAACTTATAGGATTGAAAACTAGACACAGCATTGTACAACTCATTATGTTCAAGGTAAAATTTTTGTTCTTAGGAAATGTATACATTTTTAACTGAACGCGTATCAGCTGTTTTGGTGTTTCCAACCCTTCAACCCAACCTGTTGCCACTGTAAAACAAAGTTCCAGTAAATACTCGGTGGGTATAGGTCCTCCCACTTGGATATCCGGATTGGGGTAGGACCATGCCTATTGTGTGCCACTCTCCTGGCATGGCCTTCCTGTTGGGTTTCCAGACATTGGTGTCCATCCACGTGAATGTGTGGCAAAGCTGTGATGAGACAGTGAGGTCTGGTGTCCTGGTTGGCATACAGTGCCAGCCATATGGCTTGAGACTGCCCGAAGAACCAGTCTTGTGTCTCTGGGAGGAGTCAGTCTGTGTTTGGTACACTTCTGGGGCAGAGTTTTCAGTTTGGTTTATGCCAAATGGAATTTGGTTTTTGCACATCCCAGATGCTCTGTAATCCAAGCCAATGAAGGGAATCACTTTAAAACCTCACTGCTGCTGTGAACAAAACCAGTAGCATAGATACAGATTATTTTTATTAGCGAATTTCCTTCCGTGTTCTTCCTAACTAACGTGTCACTAATTTGTCTCAGCACTGGATCTCCTCTGACAAGACAAATAATGTCCTATGAAAGACTGGACCTTCAGGCTTTAAAGCTACCTCTGCTCTTATAGAAACATAATCAAAGGCAAAACCAGATACTTTGGCTATAAGTGGAACATTCTTTCTCTTAAGAAAACCCTTTCAAACTAAATCTGTGCCTAGTGATTGAAGTCTAGTGCATGTGACTCCAAGGCTTCTTTCACACAAAGGAGCAGAAACATTCTGCGTTTAAACAGAAGTAAGTTTCTGTGTAGATAATACACTGTGACTTGCTTCTGCATAGACACAACTCATAGTGCATCTGATTTATGCTGGTAAGTTTTTGCTTTAGTCTCATTTGTTGCATCCATCCTAAGTTGGATGGCTAACCCAGTACTGAGCTGTCATAGCAACCAGATCGTGTAATTTGTTCACGGTGCTTATCCACATTTATCTTAAAGCCCAGTTAGGCTGTTTTTCCTCTCATGGATAGGCTGATCTAGAGCTTCACTGTTCTGTCAGCCAAGAGGCTTGTAATTTCTGTAGTAAATTTATTTGCAGTGCCAGCTTTCTTTTTTTGTCCTAAATACCTTTTAAGTATTGATGTTTATGCCTAACATATTTGTTAGGGAGTAATCAGCTATGATCTTTGGTATTTTTTAGTCTAAATGAGTTGAAATTTTAGTCATCATTTGTTTAACATACTCTGTAACCTTCGGAGCTTTATGGGATTCCAACTGCCATTTCATCCCATACTTTATATTGTGAAATCCTTTTTCAACTCATTGCAGTTGGCCCTCACTCTTACTACCCTAACATTAAAAAATCCTTGCAAGTTATTTGTCAAACCTTTTTTGTCTTGGCTTATTGCATTTTTACATTGTCTGCCAGAGTTTTATTTTGTCTTTTATTGTCCTCATTAAGACAGCAGCTTCAGGGGTTTTTTTGAAGGGCTGCTTCAAACAATGTCTTACTTTGGTATTTAGCTGTTTTGGTTTTCCTTACGTTTGCTCTGCATTACTCAATATATTCTGTGTGCTACCTACAAATATTTTGCCCTTCTATTTGTCCACTTGGAAGTTCCTTTATTGCAAATTCTTAATTTCCTATATTTCTAATCAAGCAGTATTTTAGGGAATTTGTTGGCTTTGCTGTCTCCTGCATAAATGCTTAATTTAAGGGCTTTATGTCTGCTATTAAAAACTGGTTCTTTGGTAGCTAAATTCCGAATTATGAGGCCCTGTTAAATTATATTTGCTTATCTTGTGGGTTATGTGTTTATCTGCTCTCTGAAGCATTTAATAGTGTCTAAAGGTTTTGTTTTGAAATCATGCACAACTTTGATATTTACTTGATTGTATGGGACCATTTTCTGTCTGCTGACATAGTTTGTCTCATTTCTGGAAAATACGTATTTGCCAAATATATATTCTATATCGTCAATCACCGACTATAGCATAGTTGGAGAAATCAGGAATAGTAAAAGTGTACTGGGTCCCTTCCATGTTCTGCCATCAGTGAGTTTTTCCTCTTCCCTGCCCCCAGATAGTGTCATGCAGCTGAATATCTTCTATTAATAAGGATGTTTTCTAATAGCTATATTTTGTTTCCTGCTATTCATGCTAAATGTCTTCTTAAGTTGTGCTGTATTGTGCATATCTTGTGTTATTTTCTTTTTAGTGTGTTATATTCTGAAATATGCCAGCTAAATATGCCCTAGTGACTTTATCAATTGCTGGCAAGTTACTAGACTAGCTTAGATGTTTTATTTTCTGATACTCTCTAATCTGACAATACCTTTCTCATTGATGTGGTGACCAAGTGACTGAATTTGATATTTTGGGGTGGGGTTTCTGCACATTTAAAGAAAATGTAGTCAAAATAAAGTCACCACCTTCTTGCACTTCCAAGAAGAAGCTGAAAAAGCCTCAGCAGAGGTAGGAAGCTCTGAGTGGCAGTGCTGCTTAGGTTTTTCACATCGCTTTGTCTTGCAACATCGTGTTCTCCTCTTGTTTCTTGGTGTCTGGATGCTGTGAGGCTTCGTGAGACAGACTTTGGGAAACATCTCTTTGCTGCAGAGTTTGCCTTACAGATAATTCCCACAGAAGGAGCAGAGTCCTGTTTTCAGAGCTTGAGTGACTGCAAAGACCTGCTTTGACCATCCTTGCTGACTTGTTTTATAGCACAACCTGTAGGAGCTCTCCAAATATTTTTGAAATGTAGCTGGTTGGGCAAAGCAACTCTGCATCATTACTTGAAATCAGTTTGATATCAGCACGGCGTAGGATTCTGATGGGTAATTATCTGTGCTGGTAAAAAGTGCTGTGTATTTCTAGTCTTTATGTGTGTATTCTCAGTAGGTGCTGTGTCAGTGATAAGCAGAGGCAATTGTGACTCTTCTTGCTATCCTGTTTTCCCTACTGAGCTATATTACATGAGGATTTTCAGACTCTATGGGCACAGGGTAACATTGACAGCTCCCGTTTGGCTGTCTGCTAGTACTGAAAATCTTAGTGAGTCACTTCTCTTCAGGACAGAGGACTATGTCTAGCAAATGGCTTGTTTCATATGCCTTCCCCTCCCCAGCCCCCCATACATGATTTTACATTTAGCTGTAATGGAAATTCTGTTGTTTTCCTGAAGAAAGGTTATAAAACATTCCATGTTGTATCTCTTGATTAAAAGCAGTATTTTTGTATTTATTATTCCAAGTACTGTATTTTTTTGCACATCTGGTTTATAATGTTATTATTCTTGCATTTATGACCCTGAGAAAAATACAAACAAAACCTGTGAATTGCAATAGGGAATGCTTAGTTGTTGATTTTTCTCCATAATTTTTCTTCATAATTGCATTTTTTTTTTTAAGTCTAGTAAACAGTTTTTCATTTTATTATATGGCAATTTGCTTTGTTTCATACTTTTACCAAATTGTTGGACTCTTATATCACATGCCTTACAGTAGGCATGTGATATAAATATGCACAGTGCTAATGTTCTTATGCACAGTGCTAATGTTCTTATCAGCCAAAAATGTTGAATTAAGATTTATTCGATGAATTTAAGAAGAATCACTGTATACTTATATATAAAATACTTATATAATGCTATTGGTTGGTATTATTTTATTCATTTCTAATTCTAAATCAAAACCTTGATTTTATAAACCGGAACAGACTTACTGAATGCTACTGTGTTTTCTTTGCGTTGCTTTTATTGAGAATACCAGTTTCATTTTAAGAATTGTCTGATGTCAATTTCTTTTGTTTCCTAAATATTTTAGAAAACAACCTTCCTTGTCTGAAGTGCTGCCTATTTTTTGTGTGCCTTTGTTTTAGCTATTATTATTTAGATTAGTTATTAATTTTCTAGAATTCCTGAAATGCTGCCTTTATATCTGTTTTCACTCTATGAATATATTCTCTGAACGTGTTTAATCTTGCCATTATTGTTTGAGAATCTAAAGTTTTCTTATCCCAAACTATTACTAAATTTATATTTTTTCACTTGTTCATCTTTTAAACCAAAGTTGAACCAAATTTTACTTTTCCTTTTTATTTTTGTGAATTATAGCTTTTTCCAAGAGGCAGTAAAGTATGCTTTAAAAATCTTCAAATACCAGTGGTATTCTCTAGGCAAATGTTAGGTCTCAATTTATTTTAATCCTTGCTGTTTTCATACCTGTGAAATTATTCCCTTGAATGAATTGTTCAAACAGAAATGAGAAAGGGATTTTGTGTGTGTGTATATGTGTGTATATATATACATATGGTGTGCTATTGATGTATTTACAACTTCTTGCAGTCTAATTATTATCAGCTTCATCTCTGTGATTGTAAAATTTCTGTTAAATTATTATCTTTTCTTCTTTTCTCAAATGATATGTAATTTCCCCAAGTTGGATCCAACGATTTTTTGATTTGAGAAATTACTGTGTAAGATTTTTAGGGTATCCAAGGATTCTTTAACATTGAAAATTCAGAAGAAAGTGCCCCATGACAAGGATGGCTCACATTCTGTATTTAGTTTTGCTCTAGTCTTCTTTCAAACTGTTTTATTCTTCCTTTAGATATTATTCTTCTTTGATCTGTTACTTTCCTTGATTGTAAATTCCTCTCAACATATATCACTAACTTTATTTGCAGTGTGTTTCATATATTTAATAACATACTTGACATTAAGAACGTAAGAGCTTTTCTGGATCTACGCCCTAGTTTCTGCTGCTTTCCTTTTTTTATGACCATGTTTGTCTTGTGTTTCGCTTTCTTATCACTCATTCTTCGTTTTGTATTTATTTATATTTATATATATTTTATATTTATATATTTATTTATATTTATTTATATTTTTGTATATATTTCCTTACCTTGTCTACACATGCCACATCTCTCATGCAATTTTCTTTCTTGGCTTCTCTTTTCCCCAGTCCTCCTTTTTCAGTCTTTTACATCTCTACTCACAGTTTATGGCTCTGAAGAATGATTTACATTATCAAGGTTACTGTTCTTGACATTGAGTTCATTTATAGTGTCATATTAGTATTAAAATAGCCTACCTTGAGAAAATGTCTGTTCTGCTGAACATACATGTACCACTGGGATCATTAGGAA
>VZRN01005839.1:2740194-2784059 GCA_013397935.1 Dasyornis broadbenti | reverse complement strand
TAAAACTTCTGAATGATAGTATTGGAATTAAGGAAACTGTGGATACAGTGATCGGTAACGTTTTTGCTGCCTGTTCCCATTACCTTCATGGATGCTGATACTGCTGTCTGAGAAAAAGCAGTCAGCAGGGACATGAAGAAATACTATGAATGAAATGAAGAGCTCATACAAAATGGTTTCATTATTCTGCATTGTCTGAGTTCATATGAGTTCATATGTCAATGCTTGCAAAATCATTGACACTCATGAACTTTAAACCATGAACCTTGCCCTGTCTGGCAAATGAGAACATTGACGTTACTTCCTACTTGATGAAAACTTACTTTCCTTCTATTCCTTCCTTCCTCTCAACCTCATAACAGAGCTGTTCTGTTCATACTAAAATGACTGTTAAATTGGAATAGCAAAATAACTCCCCCCTAAGTTGCCCTCTAACTTTGGAGCATATAAACCTGTTCTGGGTATACAGGGTTGATGATTTCAGCAATTTTCTTCATTATTGCTTGGCAACCAGAATAGGAAAGTTGATTTTCCATTCTGTTGATGGGATGACTTTGAACGAACAACTTTGTTGTCTTAGTTGATGGAGATGTGTCAACCTATGAGGCAAAGAAACCTCCCTGTCTGTTATGTTTTGTGTTTGATCTGTGGGTCAGTTTATAAGGAAATGTGAAGCCTAAAGAGGACACTCTACATCTTGGTGAAGGAATTCTTGGTCTGCTGGCAAGCCTGTCCTTTCTGCAGAATGTTAACATAGCAAATGCTTATGAAGAATACTTGAAGTAATGTTGCTTGTCTTTGGAGCCTTCTTTGTCCTGGAAGCAGGGGGAAATGAAGGAAGAATTCACTACTGGCTGAGCTGAACTGCTCCCAGCACTGCTGTAAAGATGCTTTGGCTTGGCTCAGGCTGGAAGGCACATTCCAGCTGTGCTGCTGCAAGATGTAATCCACAGGCTGAAGCACTGTTAGTTGTGTGTTTCCACACTTTCCCTTCAACATAAATTTGCAGTTACCACTTGATGCCTGGTTCAGAAGGAAACTCTTTAGTCCCTTTGCAGATGGCCGACAGTCACCATTTTTTCCCTCTTGCTTATTTCCTTCTCGTTGTTATCTGTTTTATTTTTTGCTCTCTATCTTCTTTAGTTCAGGCCTTACCTTCTTCACTGTCCCACCATTTCCCTGTACTGTCTCAGGTGGTGACAGTTCTGACCAAGTCTGCACTGTCTGTCCTGTGTGGTAGCTCCCAACATGTGTGCTGCTCCCTGGTTCCTTCACGGATAGCCCTTGTCCCTCTTGCTGACATGGTCTGCTGAAGGCAGAGGCTGTTGGGAGTTCTCCCTGGATCCTGCAGCTACCAGCTCTATCAAATCCACGACTCTTGTGAGTGGCAGGAAGGTTTGCACGTTTTGTCTTGAGCAGGGAGAAGCCAGAACAGTGACATCTTCAGATGTTGAAGAAGTCTCTGACTATTTTCTCAGTGTTGAATTGTCTAGGAAACTTTGATTAATTTCATGGTTTGAAGATGGTTTTCATTGCAAGAGTATTTTCAGAGAGTATGAAAGTCAAAAGCATAATTCAGATAAATTTGACGACTTTCAATTTCTGCAACTTATTCTCACTTCAAAGTAAGTCAAACTGCCACACAATCTGTGAGGAAGAAGTGAATCACAAAGTTTTTGTAATTACCTTTGAAGTAACTTGGTTTTTTTCCTTTGAAGAACAGTTGCTTCCTTTGAGTCTGAACAAATACCATGAAAAACTTGGGCTTCATTTTTAATGAATATATTAATTTGTGTGTGTATATACATATATATACACACATGCATACACACACACATGCATATTTAAATATTCTTCTCTGTAATGACAATGCCATTAGCACAAATTATTGTCATAGATCAAGAAGTAAATTTTGGAGAGATGCTGCTTGGCTCTGTCATGGTTTGGGAATCATACTCCCCAATTTAGTGCTCCCACGGAGACTCTCTAAACCACGCGGTGCTTGCGTGCTTCCCCCTTCCCTGTGGCAGGCTGGAGATGAGAACTGAGGATGCAAAAGGTAGAGATCATGGGCTGAGATAAGAACAATTTACTGGAAACAGCAATAAGATAAGGAAACAGTTACAGCAACAGTACTAATGACAGATGTTACAAGAAATGAATGATTCACACGGAAACCCCTTGACAATTGACGGTACCTCACGGCTCTCGCTGCCGTGCTGTGTTGATTCAGGAAGGGAGCTCTTTCCCTGTCCCTGGAAAATGATGTGAGGTGATAGAGAATAACTCTGGGTCCTAGCCATGTCATCTTCTGGCTACTACAAAAATTAACTCCGTCCTGGCTGGAACCAGGACAGGTTTTTACTCCCCTGCTGTCCCCTCAACAACTTTACTTTCAGACCTAAAACTGTATTTTGCCATTGCTCTGACAAGTATTGCTATACTCAGATTATCTTGTTTCTCAAACTGGCATTCAGTGTAGATTTCTGTGTGTTTTATTTAGGTTATTAAAAGGTTGCCCTGGCACCTTTCAATAGAATTTTTCCTACTAAAGCACATGAGTTAGGAAAACAATAGAGACACTAGTGCACTTGTCTTTTCAGATCATTCTTGTGTGGGTAGAGAAGAGGGTGTCATCTTTTACCTGAATGGCTTTTTAAAAATTCCAGAATAGCTTGTTTCTTGTAAAGATAGCTGGAGGCTGAATATTGTTGGATATAAAGACCTGAAGTATTTATAAAATCTGTCAAAAGAGACACATGCTTTGTTTATAGATTTCTTACTTCTAAGTGAGCCTGCCACAACTGAAAATTTGAAAATAACAAGAATTAAACCAAGTCTTAAGTTGTGGGAGAGCTCCAGGAGAACATCAGGCTTAGTCTCAACCAGAGACAATCAGCCTTATAAATGGTGGTGGTTTATTAATTTGTGTAGATGAATAATTGTTTCATAATAAAAATATCTTTGAGATAGCAGGTGAAAACATATTAAGGTCAGAAGCTTGCAAAAAAGATGCAAGTATTTAAGAAGGGGATAATTAGCAATTAGAAAAGATGTAATTCTCTAGGTAATTAAAAGGAAGAGATTTCCTATTAGAAAATCCAATCAGACACACTAGTCATTGTGCAGAGTTATAGTTTATGAAAGTGGGCAGTGTTTAGGAAGAAGATGAATTGTCTGCCTGAAGGACAGGACTAGGTTTCATTTCCTGGATCCTTTTCACATCCATAGGTTGTGCATAGCTGTTGTTCTCCACTACTTTTGACCTGTTGTCCCCTCAATCTATTTCTGACTCTGCTGATAACTGTGGGATTCCCAGGAGCCTTTCTCATTGTGACCTCTTACTTAGGGATAGTGTCAGATGGCTGCGATATGACATTAATTAATGAATGTTGGCATATTTCTTGAAATTTTCATTCTGGTATTGCTATATGCTATTATGAAGCCTTGTCGTAAGAGTATTACTGGGCACATCTGTTCTATTAATAGACACATCCTTGAATCTTTTAACATTATGTCTGCAGTTTATTGTTAGCTTTAAAAGACTGTCTACTATTTAAAAGATTTCTGGTTCTTTGTAAAACAGTTTCTGTATCAATCTTCTCAGATGAAGGCACCCTCTAGAAACCTTGTGAATTTTTTTTTATTTCCAGACATTATTGCTTGGGTTTTTTTTTTCCCCCATCTCTTCTCTTGCCTGTTTGTTTGTCTGGGTACCCTTAGCAACATCGTTTACTAATGGAAAAAAGCACAATGCTTTCTGTAGTGTCACTGTGATTGAATCAGAAACAGAATTTACTGCCAAAGCTTTTAGGTTTTTAGTTTCGCTGGTCTTCTTATTATCCTAAATATTTAATAGTGTCCATCAGGGGGATCTACAGATTTCTAATTTGTTTTTTCCAATGCTGATATTGCAGCCTTACCTGGAATTAAGAAGTGGAATAATCAACTGTGTGTAGTAGGATCTTTGCCTCTGGATTGGATGAAGAAAGTATTCCCCTTTATATTTTATGTATAATTGCATATTATAGACTGCAATCTTCAGAGAAATCCCTTTGCAGAGCTCCTATGATAATTCATTGTGTTCTCATTATGCTGCTGAGGAATTCTCTGTAAGAATTACAGTCTCAATTTTTGCATCAACTCCCTTACTTCTGGAGGCCAGGGGGTGCTATAGGTATATGCATTATAATCTATGTAGTTTTAGTAGTCATTATGAAGTCTGTTGCCTTTTTTTTTTTTTCATTTTCTTGCAATTGTGAATTCTGAGTGTTCAATTTCTTGAAGAATTATTTCAGTGGCATGTGTACGTGCACTTGCACTGATTTCTAGTCTAATTTGTATGTATATGCATCTTATCTGAGTGAGGCAATGAAAAAACAGGCTCAGGCCTGGAAATTTGGCCCTGGGAGATGATGGACTTTATACTAAGAATATGTTTCTTTTCTTAGGAGAAAGAACTTTCAGCATGGAATGAAATGGGGGAGAAAGAGTTTATTTCCCAGATAAAGCCCACGTTTAAAACTATGTGTAAATAAAACATATGTATACTCTTACATGTGTTTTGGTGTTCTTTTCACAGTTGGAAGATTTTGAAAGAATGATTTTCTTAATCAAATCTTTGCTATTTGAAAAGAAATTGTATTACATTTAAAGATTAGGCAAGGTGAAATTATTTGAACCATGTATTCTCAGAAGCAGTTTGGTTAATAGAACACCTGTTACTCCTTTCCTCCTGCTGTAACCATTCAGATGTATAAGCAGCTAGGAAGTGTGTGAGCCTAATACGTTTTTCATAAACTAATAACATAGTACACACAAATGTTCATGTGGCCTGAGTGCAAGGAGACATCAGTAAGTTCACATAGAGCATATCAGATCTGTTTTTGTTTGTGTGTTGGAATCTTTAACGAACTAATAAATAATTAACAGATGATTCGTAGGTGGTAAGACTTGGGCCAAGTTTTTTTCCCCAAAACTCCATTTTCCCAGAAGTGGTTATTTGAGATTTGAAAAATTAAATTCTGGTCTTCTAGGTTTTAAGCACCTTTTTATCATGATTTTTGGTTTCCTTTTCTAATTTGCTACATTATTTTACTGACTGTTGAAATTCAATACAACAGATTTGAAAAAGTGGTCATCAAGATAATAATAATTTCTTTATTTCCCACTGCTAACAGTGAAGGATTAAATATATAGATAATTGCTGTCTTTAAGGCAGCTTATGAACATGTTCTGCAGAAATGTATAATGCTTGCTAGCTTTGTGTGTATATCATTGTGCATGTCCGTATGTATTTATACAGAAGTTTTGATTTTTTTTTTTTTTTTTTCTCTTCCCCAGGGCACCTTGTCAGACTTATATGTCTTTTGTGTGCATTTGAAAATCATTTCAAATTTCAGGTGGGAAGGAGTTTCGAGCTGACTTAGTATTTAAAAATAATAAAAATAAAAATCAGTTGCTAGTAAGAGTATCCTTTCATATACTAAAATGAATTTACCTGTTTAAAAATGAGTGGACTACAGCCAAAATGGCTATGGGCATGGATTATGAATATTGACACTGCCTGAAAATAAGTAAGGCAGTGATTTCACTTTATGAAGTGTCTATTAGCAATGTTGACTTGAGACATTCCTGCTGTCCTGCTGCTGATTCTCACAGAGTTACTGTCATCCCTTCTGTAGAGCAGTCTCGCTGTCTGTTGAACTGTATTGTAATCTAGATCAGGGAACAGATCTCAAAAAAATTTAGTAACTGTAAGAGCTATGTGTATGTGTGCATTTTAATCTTGGATCAGGAGACCGTGCAACCTGCCAACAGTACTTCTGGTCCCACTGAAGTAGTGGCTTAGGTTTAGGAAGGAACTATCAGAAAATGGAAGGCCAAGAACCCTGTAAGTCAGAAAATAAATTTGCTCCCATTGAAGATCATGTACCTGAGAGAATTGTCAAAATGCTTCCTGAACCCATAAGGTTGAGGCTTGGTGCTGTGACCACTTCCCTGGGGGGCCTGTTCCAGTGCCCAACCACCCTCTCAGTTAAAAACCTTTTTCTAATATCCAGCCTCAACCTCCCCTGACACAGCTTCAGGCCATTCCCTGTCACTGGTCACCACAGAGAACAGATCAGTGTCTGCCTCTCCTCTTCCTCTAGTGAGGAAGTTGTAGCTGCAGTGAGGTCTCTCCTCAGTCTCCTCCAGACCGAGCAGATCAAGTGACCTCAGCCAGCTTCTCCTCCAGGCCTTTCACCAGCCGGAGCAGCTTTCAGGATTGACTGGGAGTTGATCAGTCTCACAATCACGGTCCTCCAGATAAGGGCACTCAGAATCCCCCTTGGTCTGTCATCAGTGTTAAAGGCAGAGACAAAGAATGTATTAAACACTTCTGCCCTTGTCCATGTCCCTGTTCATGAAGTGACCATACTCATCCTATAACAGGCCAATTTTTACATTGCCTGTTGCCATTAATATATTTGGAAACACTCTTTTTATTGATCCTCACAGTTCTGTTCAGTCGAGTTTTGGCTGCATGAATTTCGTCCTTAAGGTGAGCAGCATCTCTGTATTCTTCCCATGTCACCTGACCTTGCTTCCACTGGGCATACACCTTCTTTTTTTGCCTTATTTACAAGAGAAGATACCTGTTCAGCCAAGCTGGCCTTCTGCACTCACCTGCTTGATTGGCTACTCCTGTGCCCTTAGGGGGTGATATTTTAAAAGTGACCCGCACTGATGGACCCCAGTACCGTCAAAAAACCCATTTTCCCATGGGCTCATCCCACCAGGTTGCACTTACACCACTGATGGCAAATCTTTGGGACTGGGCCAAAACCTCAGCTCCTCTTGTTTATTCCTCTGATGCTGCCTGCATCAGGGTAGAAACATTTCAGGTGTGGTGCATTGTAGCCAACACGTCATAAAGCAGATTGAAGGATTGCATCAGTGCTCTTTTCGTTAAGTTTTAGCACACCATAAAGGCACAGTACTTCTGTAAGTAGAGTCCTACACAGGACTCACACAGTAGTGATGGGAAAAATGGTTATAGAAGTATTTTGACTTGGAACCATTACCTAAGATTAGGGAGATTTTCTCAGTTGATCTGTACAGAAATAATTTGTGTCTGAATTTGCTGGCCATATGGGTATAAAAGAGGTTTCTAGTGGCCAAACTCTGACCTGTGATGTTTGTGCATGTCCTTCTTCCCTGAAGGCAATCAGTATTAATGTAACTGGTTTTAGTCTGACATACATCCAAAAAAATTTTTTTTTTTTTTTTTTTTTTAAGGGTCAGCTTCAAGTCACCATCAGCTTATCTCTTATGTACTGTTATATGTCACCATATGTGTCTGAACACAGTGCATTATAGATGCAGTCTGTTCCTGGAAAACTGAATTTCATCATCTGGGTATGTCAGTGGTTTGAAGGCTTATTTTTTTTCTTCTTGGTTTGATTCAGGAAGAGAAGTGGGAAACTAGACAGAACAATTTGAAGTGAGTTCTTGGTGACCATTAGCATTTTCAACTGCAAGTCAAGAGGAAGATCTGAAAACATTTAAAAATAATGCTGTGTTTGTTGTGGTTATTCTCTAAACTTTGCTTGCCTTCCTTTTCCCTCTTTACATGTATTTTTGGAATGCTGTTTTGTATGAGAATAAGGACAGTTTTTTTTTTTTGGTCATCCAATTTGCTACTTAATGGCAGATATAACAGCACTCCTTAGTGTATCAGACAGTGTCCATTGGCGCATGTTCAGCGTGTTGCCTGGGAAACAATGTGTTTTCTCCAGTGACATTAAAGTATTACTTCAGCAGTGAGACTGTATTTTAGTAAAATGAAGGCAAAGTATGTATAGATACTTGATTCCTTGCTAATGAGAAAGATGCTTTTAATTACTTTTTCAGTAATGCATTCATCAGATAAATACTGACCATCAAAGCATATGAAGACTGCAATATTATAAGAACTGTTATTTCATTCTTAGTTCAGCTTTACTGTTAATGCAGAGTATAGGGCGAAATTCTAATGACATTATTGCATGATATTTCTTATAAAATACCTTTTTCTGGCACAAAATACAAGAGGCATAACTGATGAACACCTATTCCATGTTTAGTCATCATTGTGTAATGTATGGTAAAGTCCTTATTTTAAATACTACTATTAAAACATTATGGAAATTAATAAGTTTATTAAGTCTTTTTTGTGGTTTAATATAAGACACCAATTCAAAATTACTGAGGACAAGAGAGTGTAGTATTTCTATTGTAGAGATCATGGATGGGATAAAAATTATATTAGTAGAATTTAGAGTATTTTGTGACCTTATTTTTCTCAGCACTTAGCATTATAAATATTAATTTATAATATTTATATAATCTATATTTATAATTGTATTTAATGTATTATGAATCTATTATATGTAATATATTTTTATATATTTATAATTAAATTATATTAATAATAGCACTTTAAATATTCATATCTAACCCTGAGGCTTAAGTGTCAATCTTAACTTCACCTCTGATTTACACAGGAAGTTAAAACTTACAATTGAGTGTATTTAAAGTAGAATGATTAAATAATTTGAGAGATATTACTCTTGAGATCCCAAGGCTGATACTTTTATCATCTGTCAAGTTGTAAATATTTTGATTACATTCTGACAAAGACAGTATCTGTTATTTGTAAAGAAAAATGATGAGTGGTTAACTACAGTCTGTTTTCAGTTATATGCTAAATTTTAGACCACATTTTGAAGGAAGGAGGGATTAAAAACTAGATGATAAAGGAAAAATGAGTTAAAATAAAACGCTGTTCTACCAAAAGTTGACTGTGCACAGAAATCTGTGCTAGTAGATTTTCCAGACTAAGAAAACCGAATTGGTTTGATCAACCAATTAGCTGAAGCATTTGGGGAAAAATCACAGGAAAAGTATTAACTAAGTTGAAGTTTAAAATCCCCAAGGCATAAGGTCTGCAGTAACTGAACTGTACAGTTTACTAAACTGTAAAACTGAATTGTAAGGGTATAAACTGAAAGGCAATGTACTTAGGAAGAAATATTGCCAATTATCCCTATAAAATGAGCTCTCCCTGCCTGAAGTCAACTAAAATTAAATACTTAAAGTCAGGTATACTTAGATATGTTTAGGTGTTTGTAGGTGTACATCAACGTAGTAGCTGTTATTTGGATGGTTGTGAATGGATACCATTAATGCAGCTGTAATGAAGTCAATATGCTCAGGTGTTTCTGTGGATATTTCAGAGTACAAAATATATATGGATATACTGCAGTTGGTCCAGCAAAGGGCCACAGAGATGATTCAAGGACTGGGTCATCTAAGGGGCAGAAGGAATTGTGTCTGTTCAGCCTGGAGTGAAGTCTGAGGAGTTCTCATCAATGTGAATGAGTACCCGATGGGAGGCAGCTGTATACACTTATTATACAGGCATAAAGAAGGTGGAGACAGATCTTTCTCAGTGGTGCCCAAGGACAGGAGGTGATGGACACAAACTCAAATACAAACACAAGGAAGTCTACATAAATATAGGAAAAAACTTTTCTTACAGTAAGGGGGGGGGGGGGGGGTCAAGCATTGGAACAGGCTGTCCATGGAGGTTGTGGAGTCTCCACCTATTGAGATTATTAAAAATCTGGCTCAGCACAGTCCTAAGCAACATGCTATGCCTGACCCTGCTTGAGCAACGGGGGTTGGACTAATGAATCTTTCAAGGTCTCTTCCCCTCAGTGACTCTCGTATCCTGGGATGTAGAGGAGTATCTATTCAATTATATAAGGTTCTGCATTATATTTTATGTAATTTTTGTTCAGGTCACACATGTGCTGGAAAATTGGTTTGAACTAGAAGATGAGCAAAAAATGTATAAACTGTAATTTGAAAGGAAGATATCTGGAAGAGGTATGAGAGATATGACAGAATATTCTGAATCAAAGACTGTAATCTTCAGGTAATAGGTAGTGCTATTTAAGCTAAAAGACAGTGCTAGTAACCAAGCTGAAAGTTGATATGAATGTAGAGGTTCTTAAAATACATGGAATGAGATTCAAGAATAATTTTCCCTGCAGATTGAGAGATTTTAGCTGGTGACAACTATCTAATTTGACCAAAATGAAGTAAAATTTCGCAGAGAAGCTGAAGTTCCTTCTGACATACTGGTCAAACTCCACTCATTTGAATTCTGCTTGAGAATACAGAAGTACTTGAATTGGTCAGTAAAAGGGCAATGGATGTACTTTTCTCAGTGTTGTCCTTGGGAACATCACAGATTATCCATGGAAAAATTTATCCTGTGTACAGCACAGCAAATCACTGCAATAAATTTTAGCTCAAACTGTTGTAAGAAGCTGAAAATATGAAAAGAGCTGTTGCACAACCTTAATTACTGACAGTGTAGCTAGACTTTCTACAATGCAGTTCTATAACGTTTCTTAAATCAAATAATAACATTGTTTTAGAGCCAGATGCATAACTGTATGAAATGGTAAGAATTGCAGTATGCGGCAGGATAGAACCATTTCATGTGTCTTGCTACTGTTCAGGGCAGTTGAGTAAAACAAGTTTATTAGAAGGACTTTTGGTTAGCTAAACATTTGTGCTTGACAGGATTTGCATAAACAGATATGAATTTAGAATAATTCTCTGCACATGATAATATTTGCCTGTTAACATTCCAAGATAATGTGCTGAATCTAGGGTCAGTTCTGGTACACTCTAACCAAGAGCTGTTGAAAAGAAAAGGACACTTTTATGCTCCTTCCCCTTTCTTGTTTAGTACTGGAACCATGCAGACTCTGGCCAGACCATGGCTATTTGCATATTATGAACAGCACCCCCTAATTAGGGCACACAGCAGTAATTGGGAGCCTGTGGGATAAGAGACACTGAATAGGTGAGAGATGGGTCGTGGCTTCTTCTTTCTACACATGTGCTGGAACCTCTGCTACTGAGAAAGCTCAAAGACAGATAAGAATGCACTTTCCCTTCCTTCTAGCCCAACCATGTTGCTAGTAGGGAGAAAGATAAAAACCATGAGAGAAGGAAAAGAAAATGTATGTGGTCCCTCTAATACTCTCCCTGCCTTCAGTCAATTTAGGGATTTAAGGAGCCAGGTGGGGCTTTTGAGTATTTAGTGAACTTTAATGGATTGGTCTTCTAAGTTTTCTCTGTGTCTCTTAGAGTCCAAGTGAACTTAGAGCATCTGGAAAATACTTAAGCAATGAGCTCTCTGTCATATGAAAAATTATCTCTGATTGTTTTGAACCTGGCTCTTAGTGGCTTTATTTCATGCCCTGTGGTTCTTGTGCTGGTAAAAAGCCAAAACCCACCCATTTTCTCCATGTCATACATGATGTGTCTGACCTCTGTCATACTCCCTCAAATGTGCCTCTTTTTAAGAGTGCAGTCCCAGTTTACTTAATTATTCATCCCTCACACAAACGAGACATTCTGCATGTTCTCCAGACCTTTGGTCATCCTTGGTTATCCTTGGTAAAAAGGAAGGACCTTTTGTGTCCTTCCATATACTACTTAGGAGGAAGGGACCAAATCTGCAACTGGTATTCCAGGTATAGAAAAAACATAGATTTATGGCAGAATTCTTTGTTGGCCATTTGCCAGTCATGATGGATGAAGTTAGATTTGAGAGTGTACCACTCATTATTGTAACTTGATTACTTCATTCTGGAGCTTTTTAGCTATCCTGGGTGGAGATAATCTGATCCTGGCAATTTTTTTCATATTCACTTTGAAAAATCTTTCTACAGACTGTTCTACACTCCTCTGCGTTTCAGACAGATCTTTTCCTGAGCTGTTCACAAAGTAAGTTCTTGTTTCCTTAAAAAGCTGTCTAGTTATTCTATGTATTTTTGTAAAGGACTGCTCTTCTTGCTCTACTTGCTGTTTTTTGTGCCCTGATCTTCAGACAGCCCTTGGCAGGCTTCTGCTCCGGTTGTATCTCAAGAACAATGTAGTGTTAGTTTTGCTTTAGTTGTATCTTAATCACTTTTTTGGCCTGCCTTGCAGTGTGCTTGCACCTAATCTGCCACAGCTCCTCAGACTTTCTGTTTTCTTCCTTTAGACGCAAATTCAGCCTTCGGAACCTTTTCTTCTTGTATGTAATCTACTCCCTTTCCTTCCTGGCTTCCCACTGCTCTTTCTCAAGCCTTTTCCTAAGGGCTCTGTTCCTGTGATGGTGTCCTCAAGAAGCCACTTCTAAGGATCTAATTATCTCAGCTCTCCCTGTGTTTTTTTTCACGTGACTCTTTATTTTTATGTCCTCTTGGATCTGAGGGCATTGTGGAGGGTATTTAAAGTTTCATACCTCTGCAGAGATGTTGTCTGTAGACATGGAATGGTTGCTGTCCTCTGTGGGCTGTTTCACTATGCAAGATTTTTGAACCAAGCCATGCACTGCATCTTTTATTGAGGACTATCTAACTATTTGCTCCATGAAACGTTAATTAATGGTGTCCTTTATTTGGTCATTGTGTTATAGCCTGATACATTTTCTGTACCTACACAGAGAACGCCAAAAGCTGACATTATTGTCATCTTTTCTACATGTGTTGCCTCATGTCCCTGAGCACATCAGAAGCTATGTTAACCATTCCACCTAGTAGATTCCCATTCATCCTCTTTGCATAGGCTTGGTATTTCAAGCCCTATAGAGTCTGTGCTACTTTTCTGAGGTACTTAGCCCATCTATTTGTTTTCATTTGCTTCTCTTTAACCCACAAAAGTACTCTGTCTGCTTCTGATAAAGTTGGTTGCTTTACTTTTTCATGTGTACTTTGTATGCGAACATCAGGGGTGATTTACTCCTTTCTGATATGCTCAGGGTGTCCGTGCCTTAATTTAGGGCTAGACATGGCAGTGCTGTCTTCATATTTCTTTTGCCTTCCAGTATTCATGTGGAAGTATGTGTACCAACGTTTTTGTTTTCTTGGCACTCTGTTTAAAGTCCCAGCTTGTTTTCTTGTTGCCCGTTTGACAGCTCCCATCCTCTGATACCAATTGCACTGAATTTTCTCTTCATCATCTGTAATGGAGATGTTACCTCACATGCTGTGGTATCTTTTCCCACATTGGTATTGTCTTACTTTTTTCTGTTTAAAAGCTTACTCATAATCATCTTTCTTAGTTTTAAGCACCAGTTGATTGGTTCCTGCTTTCTTCAGCTGAATATTCCTTTATTTTGATGAAGCACTCTCAATTTCTAATGATTCTGAACCTTGGTTCTTTCTTTCTGCCATAGTATGAAGTAGGTGCAAATCTTGGTACTCCACTTCTCATTCTGATTATGAGCAGAATTCTGTGACTATTCAGAGAATGCCACCATTGAAATCCAGGTCCTCTACTGGTTTCATGGGAACCTATATTATTTTTCTCTGTCTCAATTCAGCGATTCCTTAGGATCATGCATTATCTGCATAAAACTATACATGAGCGTTTCCCAATCACCTTCTATTCAGAAATACTGCTCTGAATTTCCATGGATCCCTGACTTAGGAGGGATGCTAAAAAAAAATGGCACAACAATACAACCTTCTCTCTTCTCTAATATGCACAGACAGCAAATGTCCAATTACTTTTTAGTATCTTGCAGGAGTGTGATAGCAGGCTTTTCAGTGTGGGTCTTCTCATTCTGAACAGGTCTCTTCTTTTCCTACATGTATACTGCTAGAAACCTTTTGGTAGTAAAACCATCCTATTGCTGCATGAATATCTGTGATTTTACCACAGTTCACAGAGGATTATTATAATTTAGGAATGAGAAGAAGCTGGCAAAGGGCCTGATGAATAAAATGAAAGCTTGCTACTTAGGCAGATGAGGTCAGAAGAACCTACAGAGAGAAAACTGAATTATATCACCAAAAGCTAACTTGATTCCTATTTAACTTTTCTTAGTTATTTAATAAATCTCGATCCCTTGAAAAGCTAAAAATAAAAATAAAACTATCTCTTTCTTTTAATAACCTTTAGTAACCAAATAGTGATAGTAATCAGATTTCTTTCCAGTATTACCAATGTCTTAATGCTTCAATACCTCCTTATACATAGTGACTGTCTTCTTTTTTCATGACAATTAGGTGAAAATAATTTGCCCGAGCTTCTATCTGAATTCTAGGTAGTTGTACAACTAGATATTCTGCACTGACAGATGAAAAAATGGAAATATTTTTAATTTCATTTCCACCACTCCTACTCATGCAAATAACATGTGCATTCCTGGTGTAATGGTAGGGTGTAGGACTCCTTGATGAATGGGAAGGAATCCATGTGGGTCCCTCTTGTTCTTACAAGTGGAATAATGGAGTTTGCTGTGTGCTGTTGAGTGCCCTGAAGAGTTGTTTGTGGGAAGGGTATCTCTGGTCTGACATTTTTCGCTATCCATTTTCTCTAGTTTGTTGCATTTATGGGATGTAATAACTTCCTATTTTCCAGTGAGAAGGTATAACTCTTGTACTAACTCTTATCTCTTGCTCCCTTCCCCCCTTTTTATTGTGGTTGAGGAACATACTGCTTGGGAAAAACCAAATAGACAGAATTATCAGACACAGGAAGAGAAATTTAGAACAGAAAGTACGTGAGAGAGAAGTAAAATATGGCTGGATCAGCACAAATGTGCAGGAATCGTGGTGGTGGATACAGCATAAAAACTTATTTAGATAACCACAAAAGGAGAAGTAGGTGTGGATTTTGTAGGTCCTTTTTTATGGGCTAGATCAGTCCTTTCAGTTGTACAGTGTTTGTGTTCCTGTCCCATGGCATGGTCATGGCTGACCCCAGTTTGGATCTTTGTCTGTCCTGCTAAGCTGTATAAAGGGAACTCTTACAACAGGTTGCCATTTTGCTTTTCTGTGCTTGAGGGCTCATACAGCTGTGTATTGTTATGCCCCTGTTTCCATTTCTCTTGACACTTGCCCTTGTTTAATTTTAATCCTAGTGTTCAGCACTGTTTGCAAACATGAAGCCGTTATGTCTTCTGTCCCCTTGAATGTGAGAATGTC
Organism: Dasyornis broadbenti; assembly: GCA_013397935.1. Taxonomy (NCBI): domain Eukaryota; kingdom Metazoa; phylum Chordata; class Aves; order Passeriformes; family Dasyornithidae; genus Dasyornis; species Dasyornis broadbenti. Next base: position 2,769,033 of record VZRN01005839.1, on the reverse strand, counting down.
ATTATGACCGTGGGTCGCTTTGGGCTGCCTGTCACCTGTGCCTGTGGAAATGAGTTACTGCAATTATGGCCAGGTTTAGCTGGGCCCTCAGAAGTTGCGTCTGTATTGAGCGATACTCTTGCTTTTGTGGCATTGTTTCTGCCCTTTATGGTCGCCCACAAATTCTGCAAAACTTTTTAGGTCCTGTTAATAACTACTTGAAACTAGTTTTCAGCTTTTAGAGGTTCCCAGAAGAATTACTTTACGCCTGCTTTAGAGATTATTCCCTTTGGAAATGTGAATATGTCAGGTTTCCTACAACATGAGAAGCTAGAGGAAAGACTCTTTCTGTGGTCTGAGAAGAACGGTGTTCATAAAGGTGTATTTGACTGAATTCAGTGGATGATGCAGAGATGTTATGGCATTAATTCCCTCCAGTCAGAGATTTCTCTGGTTTTGATAAACTAGTTAAAAATACGTCATATAGGCTTGCTAATTCTTTCCTGTTTTTCTTTTTTTTTTTTTTTTTTAAAAGCCTTTTTCCGATGTGTTTTCATCAATGGTCGTGGAACATTTCTAAAAAAACTTTTCTCACATAGGTGAGATGCAATATGCTTATAACTTGCTGTCGTCTAATCCATGAGATCAAAGTGATTTTTTTTTTATTTCATCTCTGAAGCAGGAGTTAGGTAGTGTAGAAGGCTTAGTGATTTGGTTAGAATGAACTCCAGGAACAAAAGAAAGGCCTTACCAGGTCAGATCATTTGTTTACATAGCACAAAGTCCTGTCTCCAGCAGTAGTAAAAGGGGATGTATATTTAAATATATAAGAATATAATCAATTTATTATTATATTTCCAAAGAATGCACCTTCTCTATCCAGCAGTTTGCAGCTTAGAGGCTTCCTGAGTTAGTATCAGTATCTTTTTTTTCCAATGTATTATTAGCAGTATGAATAAGGGGTGGTCTGAAAGATAAATAAGGAATGTAAAGCTGAATGTCAAGTTTTAATGACTGGTAGTCAAGGAATATGGCAGAACTGCCCAATTTTGAAATGAAGGAAAAGGTTCAGTACATGACACTGGCCAAAATATAGTGCAAGGGAAACAAGGTGCACTGTCAGACTGCGCCTTTCTGTGTAGGCTTCATAGGAGTGTTCTTTAAATAATCTGAAATGCTAGAGCTTTGCAAATAAGAATAATGGTGTTGTTGTGGAAAGGGTGTTATATGTAGGCATCTGTGAGAGGAGTTCATATTTTGTATTTTTTCTTCTGTGTTAATGACTCCACTCATGAACTGTGAGAATGAAGGTGACATCGCATTTCAGAGGAGGGGAGTTCCAGGATCTCCCATGGCAGTTTCTACCTGAGAGACTTTGTTTGTAGGAGGCCAGCTAGACTAGTCCACTTGTGCCAGTTATCTTTTCTCTTAGGAGCTATGGATGTCTACCCCATGTTCCTCCAACCCATAAAGTCAACATTTCTGCTAACAGCTGTCAGCGCTACTGTGCTCCAGAATTCTGAGGTTTATTTCCATTAAAGAGAGAATGTTAAAAATTGTGTTCCCTGTTAAAAGACACTCTATAGGTGATAATGTACATGAGATTGATTCAACATTGTCGTTGGGCAGAAATATCTTCCAAAACCCACTGAGAGTGTTGAATGAGAAAAAAGCATAGGCATCAGCCATTTTCAGAGGAATGGTCATGTAGTGCAGAAAATGTAAAGCTTTCTAATTTCATTGCTCACTCAACAGTCCTAAATCTGTAAAAATTCATGCTCTTTATCTCTTTTTATTCCAGATTCTTGGCACATATCCAAAAACATTGGCTGACTACCCACATCTAGGAAATCTGTGTTTCTATGCTTTCTCTGTGTTTGGTTTCTCTTCTGTAAGCACTGGAAAAAGATATGTAGTATAATGTGTTCACTAAAGTTTTTTTACTTCAAATCTGCTGTCACTTCAAACCAATATTCTTAAGAGGTAAAAATCTATTTATTCTCTGTGTAGGAGGTTCCTTTTGGAAACCAGACTTGTGGTTAATAAGTGATTATCTATCACTTGGCCCCTCCCTGCCCTGTCCAAAGGAATGCTAACATCCATTGCTGTTTGAATATACAGCTGGTAGAGCCACAGCACTTTGATAGCTAAGTCCTGAAATGATTTTTCAAATTTTATAACATTTTTTGTCTTTATATTGATTTTAAAGTACATCTTTATGACATTCAAATTTCCTGCAATACATTGTGATAACAATATCCTAAAACTAAATAGTCTAAGACAGCTTTTCCGGTTGGTGAAATCAAAGGTAAGTACAGGTAATTTACATCTCCCTATTCTTAATTTGGACAGTTGCCCACTTTCCTATATGAAATAGCTCAGCATATTGCCTTTTCTAAAATTTACAACCCTACTCCTCCAGGGCGTAACACTTTCTGCTTCACTGCTTTCCTTCAGTGGATCACCCAGAGAACATTCTACTGTGTTGTATTTTCTACAAATCTGGATACACTAGGAAATCTAACTATAAGAGTTGTCTTCAGTCATTTAGTTAAAAATTTGAATTGGTGATATTCCCCACTTAATTCCTTCTCACCCTAGAAAAATTACTTTATTCTGATATGGCTGAAATAACATGGGATTTTATCATAGAGGAACTGTTACACGGTTATTGTGAGTGCATAATTAAATCTGTCTGAGGGGTTTTTTTAATAGTTTGCTTTTTGGGGTTTGATTTCTTTCCCCCTTAAGATTTGTGTTTCAAATGGTAGTGATTGTGATTTATATTGAGTGAGTGCCAGTTTTTATCTACTGTTATACAAATGCCTCCCTTTTGCAATTTTTCTAAAGAGTGTTCCTTTTGTAATTCAAATGGATTTCTTTTATAACCAACATTGCCAGCTCCAGACTTGTTTCCTGGTTTTCATTTTTAAGGTCTTAAAATGTTCTAATTTAAGTTTTAAGCCAAACTACTAACGTCTTCAATGAGATTAAAATGAATCATCTTAAAGCAATGTGCTGTTTCACATATGCTTTCCATTGTCAACACAGAATTTTTTTGCTAGTCATAATGCTCTGTCATAAATGCTGGTTGCATGGGCATTGTAGCATTGATACACTACTCTGTCTGCTGAAAGCATTAATTCTGGGCAAATTTGTGCATATTTCAGTTAATTCTCTCCTAGTCATTGAGGTATCATTGTGACAAGAATACTTTAGTATTTTCTTTAAAGTAAAAACCAGCAAACTCTTCAGAGCTTTAGTGAGTTAATCCAGGAAAGTATTGTAATAAATGTGCCTACCTACATTGAGATATAAGCAAGTACAGAGGCAAACTTATTAGTAGAGAAGTTTTTTCAACCCAATCACAAATGTTGTTTTTATCCATTTTCCAGTAGAATTTAGTTTGCCTGCAATAAACTTTTCCTTCATCTAGGTGTTTTGGAGCAGCAGCAGTATTACTCCTTGTAAGTGTATTGTGGACTTTACAATGTTACATCTGCTTCTAAGTAAATAAATCCTTAGGTTGTTCTTACATTATCTTAGTGGGCCACACCCATGAACCACTCCAAAATTAGCCCTCACTAGAGAGGGTGTTTGCATCCCTACCATGGTGCTGGCACTCATCACCCATGGGGCACTGAGGCACAATTCTTAACATGTTTCATGTCCTGGATGGGGAGAGGATTGTACCTGAGTGATTAGACGTGCATTTTTGTGCCCGGATGCAGGTGAACCCTTCTGAGTTCAGGGGAATAGAAATACCCTGGAAGGGGAAAACTAAACTGAATACGTATGCATACTGTCTATGTAAAGGAACCGTATAGCAAACGGGGCTGACAGCTGTGCTTGTGTTTCCTGGGAAGCTCAGCTGAATTTACAGTCCTTGCCCCAAGCTGGTTGGATCACTCCAGCAGTGATCCCAGGATTGATACTAGAAGATTAGCAGTACGGTGAGTCAGGAAAGCGGAATCTTGAACGGCAGTCATCAAATGAGGCAAGCAAATGTTTTATTTGCACGTTTATAATAATCTTATTCTGTGTCTCAGGAAACAATGGTTCTGGAAAGGGTATTAAGGGAACCAAGCAACCATGATCTACCTGTGCAATATTGTGACAAGAAGAATTAATGTAATCCTCAGATGTGGAAACAGGGAGACAGTATGAAGGATTGGGAAGAACGCTTGAAGCATACCAGAACAGAAAATAGTGTTTTGTTTGTCTATGATTTTAGAAGAACGGTGAAAAGTTGAAAAATAGAAACCTGAAAAATTACCTGAAATCTGGGAAGTCTAAGAGAGTGCAAGATCTCTGTTTAATCAAAGTTTCAAACTGTGATAACAATTTTAAAGAATTTTCACATGCATAAAGATTTTGCTGAACTGTGTTCATAGTTGTTACACAATAGCACTACAGCTTTGTTTTCCTGCATCTTCTCTTGTATTAATCACATACCCATCTTTACAGGACATGATTTACTCTTGTGGCTATGAATATTCCAACCAATGTCCCAACAGGGTAAGGGAGGAAGAGAGAACAGATGGGATTTAAATAGTACAGCCAGATTTTAATCAGCACCTGAGTAACCACAATGCCACTAAATTCTAATAAACTAGAAATGGATTAGATCTTGCAATAGGTATATTCTGATGATGGAATACCATGATCAGGGGAACCTATGTGCAGGTTAAATTTTTTAAACTTTTGATTTAGTTCTCAAAATAGTATTCCTGCTGGAATCACTAGACACACTAGGGAAGGCAAGCATTCAACATTTTGGATGTTGACTCACCTAATCCAGCTAGCACTGTAGAAAATGTTATCTGAAATGGTTTCAGAGCCATTGAACTGCATGATGGCTCCCAATGTAACTGATAGCTACAGACTGATGTCCGTGACTTGTGTATTTTTTACATGTTGAGAAAAGCGAATTATTATTAAAAATTGAAAATTGTACCTTGAATATAGGCAAAAGATATTTTGTAACAATTTTCAAACTATAGAGTGTTATTTTGAACTAAGCAATTTTTTCCCCCTTGTGCATTTAGAATAATGAATATTGAATATGGTAGTTTGCCTGCGGCTCTTTTAGAGTACTCGAAGGATGCCTGTATGGAAAATGACTGCTGTTGCTAAATACACAGAAGCAAGAACATAACACGTAATTGGAAAATATGTCTAAGGGTAAAATATTTATTTATTTATTAAACCACTTAGAGTGGCTCTCAGACTATCTTGCCTAACCCTACCCCCTCTCAGTGCAGTTTCATATGGTTCAGCTACAGATCCTCCAGTGAAATGCTGAGCCAGACGCCTGGATTATAGTGCAGCCGTGCCTTCTCACGTACTTTCATTTCTGTTTAACAGGAAGTTTTTCCATTTTTATTGACCACCTCTGAGCAGCAAACATATGATTGCACAGTTGGCTGGCAGGATTATCCATTGAATAATTTCCAGTTTTCAGACGTTGCCTTATTTCAGTGTCGTATTTCGTAGAATTCTGGACCTTGCAAAATTATATTCTGTGTAGTAGTAGCCTTTGAGTCATACGCTTGGTTGATGGATAATATTTAATGAAAAAACACACTTAGACCAAGAAACTGGAAAACATCTGTTTTCTAGGTTTCATCCTGCTCTATTACTAAAATGGTATGTGTTGGACAAACCCTACATCGTCCCTGTGGTGTATAAGGAAAAATATTAATGATATTTAATGTTTAACTTTTCTGAGAACACTGCCTGGTGCTAGCATATGAATCGTACTGCAAGACTGAGTGGGTGAGGTGCTGTGCACTTACAGGATGTATATAAGATTGGGACATAGGGAAGAGAAAAATTTTGAATGTGTCAGAGAAGGGTTGTTGATAATTTTTTTTTTTTTACTAATTGCTGCAGCCTTCTTTGGTGAGGATAAGCAAACAAACTAGGAGCAATCTAGCCATTGTTTTTCATGGCATTACCATACCAGAGTATTAATGCAATTGTAGGTACATATATAAAACTAAGCTAGGCTGCGTGATGTGCAGATTAACTTGAGAATTCATTTGTTTTTGTCACTGACCAAAATATTAAAGTTATCTTGGTAGTTTAGGCATAAAAATATCCATTATTTGAAAATTTGGCAGGAAGCTGATCATTAATGAGGATAAATATTTTGGTGAGAAATAGTTTCTCTTTTTCCGTTGGAAACCCATCATTTATAGAAAAGTAATACCTTAACTCTGGTACCTAGAAGATAACACAACACTTTGTATTTGCCATTCTATGTTTTGTTAATATCATTTCCTCTAGGATCATAATGAGAATATGGGAACTCAGTTTCTTTGACCTCTTTAGCCATCAACTTAGCTATGTGTTCATGGAGGAATGAGTTCAGAGAGGGTTATCAGAAGTATAACTCTTGTTTTTGTATTTAACAATTTTTATCTAGTAATCTACTGAGCAATTGTTTCAGACTCTGTCTCTTTCACAGGCAGAAACTTTGCCTTATGCTGGCGAGGGATGGCTTTGTACCTTGCCCCAGTGGGTTTCTGAGCCTGCTCTTCTCTCTTGGTGTTATGGACCATCCTAGCACGTACACGTTGCATGAAGCTGCTTGGGCTTAAAGAGACCTCCAGAGAAATCATTAGTATTCCTGCAGTGTTTAGCTTGCTGAAACCAGGATAGTTGCACATTTCAGTCTTCATCTAAAACTTATTTTGTGAGTTTTGTATGAAAGCTTTGAATAAATCACGAATAGTTCTGGGAGCAGGACCAAAATGCAAGTTTTCATTTCCCCAGTGAAATTTCCAACCACCAGGCTGCAGTCTTGCTTATATTCATACTTTCATCTCCTAAAAATAAAATAAGTAACTAACTTTTGTGAAGCTTTCCTTTAGTATGTTGCTGTCTTAGATGTGTTCAGAGCATTCCTTCCAAATTGTCCACAGAGAATTTTAATGCTGTTTTGTGTCTTCTATGTATCCCAGCCTGCCTGAGTCAGGAAACAGAACTCAGCTGCTAAAGGAGAATGGCTTCAGTGCTGTAACAAAGGAGAAAACAGGGAGACGTTTAGTGACTTCAGGTTCCTCTAGGGATCTTCAGAGTTGGTTTGATGCGCCTTTTTGGATCCCAGTTTTGGATCTAATAAAGAGAATGGATGGGGACTGAATACTAAGATGTTGTTCGAAAAGGAGAATGACGCCTAGACCATGCAGTGGACGGCAAGGAACCAAGTTCAGAACAAGCAAAAGGAATTAATTTCCTACATAGTAGGCATTTGTGAGAGTCTCTGACGAAAGCTGTTATGAATAAAGACAGTTTGTACAGGTTGAAGGGAGAACAAAAACAACTTTGAAGATAGTTCCATTGAGGGTTGTTGAATAGATAACTGGATTAGGCTCAGCATATCCTGTGAGCAGAAAATAGAAGCTAGGAGAATATATAGGAGAAATATCACACATACTTGTCCTGTTCTTTCCATTCCCTGAACATCCATTCGTAGCCACCGTTGCTGAAGAAAATATTACAGGGCTACGGGGATTGTGGGTCTGCCTCACTGTGGCTATCAGATACTTCCCTTCTCCTCCAGTCCACTTCCAGGCTGTTCTGTTTCTATCTAGTTGTGCTCTAAGACCCATTTATACAGCTTTATTGAGTAAAGGTTTCAAATAAAGGCATCATTTTTCAATCAGTGTGTGATTTACTTTTCCACAAAGCACTAGCTTTGTGTATCAGCTATTCTTACGCCTTCATATAGTGCATTTGAAACATGTAAGGTGGGTAGATCTGAGCCTCCTTGGTGTCTCCAAAACTGTGCTTTCGTTCAATTTGGAAAACTGTTAGAGTGATTAAATTTTCATGTAGTTTGTTTTGGATATCATATCTTTCAGTTACTTGTAGATGATCAGTAGGTCTCCAGTTAAATATGACTTGATGTGGATAATTGAATGCAAAACATTGACAGTAGCCTTGAAAAGGAAAATTAATACTTCTATTCTGCCTTTGATTTATAAAATTAAAATACCACAGAAAATAACTCCATGTCAAATTTCAGTTTTAACATTATCAGAATTTGCTATTTTTAAAAATAAAATATGTTGTAATGCAAGAAGAAAACAATTTCTGTTTGGAAAGCTGTTAATGGATATATCTATTTCAGAAAGCAAAGAATTTTTAAAAATACTTAAGTGGTACTATATGTATATTTTTAAAAAAAGGTAGGTGTTATAATCACTTCAGTTTTAGAAAATTTGTCTTTAATTTATATGAGGTAGAAGTTAAATGCAAATAATAGATTTGAAATTTATTTGGAATTCTGTATAGGAAATGACAATAAAGCATAAAGTAGAAGGAAGACCTTAATATGAAATGAAAACATCGCCTGTGTAAGTAAGAGACTGATGTAGCAAATCTAAAAGATTCAGAAGTCTCCCTTTGACAATTTAAGCTGATCCAGAACTGAAGAAAATGCAAATGTTGTTTGTATATGTTTAGATATGGAAAATTTAAGTCTATTGAACAATACTTTCATGTGTTCAAAGTGCTCTAAATGTGTTACATGTACAAAAACAGTATGTTGCTTTGAGACTCTTTGTTCACATCTAATAATTCTGACCTCTGGTATTCCTTAAAATGCAAGTTATTCAATTGATTAATTTTTCTGTTGGCATAATATGTAATTACCTAATGACAGGCTGTAAATGGAGCAAGATCTGAGTATGTAGCTAGAATTAGGAAAGGAATTCATGTGGAATTCAGAGACTCTGGAAAGCAAATGAGATGATGCAGTGACAGGCATTACCAGCCACTTAGCTGCAGATATGCATCTTTCTGTTTATTTGGAGAGATGATGACCTTGGCAGCATTTTCAAGCCTTCAGCTTCTGGAAGATGGTCAGGCCTCAATTTTTATGAAAATTGGTGCTCCATTTGTGTCTGGAAGGAAGTAAGCTCCTCTTTTGGAGAGTGTTCTTCTTCAGTGATGTTAGAGGTGCTTCCATTTCTTTGATATAAGAGTATAGTATCTAAATTGTGATACTGGGATTGTTCACAGTGATCTCTTTTGATTGCTTCTTTATGGGTTATGTTTTTAAACAATCTGAGCCCATGAAACTTTGCTTGAGAAAATACTTCAAGTTTGTAGTGTTATAGTTTCAGTCAGGAAGGATGTATTAATGGAGCAGCTTTGGTTTAGGAGAAAGGAAGCTGGTGACATGAACCTATTAAGTAACTTCTCTAAACTATGAAGTAAATGGCTCTACTGCTTGTGTCTTAGTTCCTGTGTAGGCCAGATATTTTGTCTTGTGAATGGTATTGCAAGATCAGTGTATCTGGGTTTTTTTTAGAAAGGCTGAAAAAATTATGTTTAAAGCCTTTGCCCAAAATCAGTATTTTTGGAGTGCTAGCTGAGCTTCAGACCCTGGTTTATTTATTACAATGTTTGCAGCTGTAAATTTTTTTAAGGAATGAAATCCACGTTGATGTTTTTAAACATATTTAGGTAGAAATAAATAAAATACTGTAGGATGAGGTAGTTCTTGCATCAGTCTTTTCTTGAAATTTGGTGGCTTTTGATAGAAAGCTTGCTTATTGCCAAACATGATTGTGAATTTGCTGTATCTATTAAAGGAAGGGAGCATTAAGTGCAAGTGAATACATTCTGTTGCTGCTCTGTAACATGAACAAACGTATCTAGAATGTGTTTAAAATGCTAAGGTTGTTCTGTTTTCCATCATGAACTTTCATCCATGAGAGTGAAAGGTGTCGTTCATAGATAGAAGTGTTATGGCATATCCCTCGTGGTTACTGACAATATCTGGAAGATTAAAGTAAATGACAGTTTAATCCTTCGAAGCAGAAACTGTGCACCTGACAAAATAAACATTAAACTTTACTGGAGTTCGGACATTGCTGCCACAGTGTCTTTTATGGTGGTTTGTTTTTTTGTTTGAATTCATGGAATGTGAAGAATCAGTGAGAGATCCTTGTCAAAAATCAACTGCTAATTCTGTCTGTGAGGCTGTGTAAGAGCATTTGCTCCTGTATTTCCTCAGAATCAACATTTCAAAACAGAAATAGGGCAAAGCAGTACTACCTTGTGGTGGATTCCCCCCACTTTTAACAAGAAGGGCCATATTATTTTAGCATGGCATTGCTGAAAATTGATTTAAGGATAGTCCTATTAATTTCATAGGGATTATTTATTCATTGATTTAAGTGAGGATACGGTTATGCTCATCATGCAAGTTTGCCAGTTACTTTTTAGGTATTTACAAATTCCACTCAGTTTATCAAGGGTGGTTTTATGCAGTTTGGATACCTCAGCTAAAATAAGTAGCCATCTGCATTCAGCGTGCATATGTTTTGTCACCTAGCAGGTGTAGATTTTTAATAGTGCTTTTATTTCTTACATAAAAGTATGTTTTATGTTATTTGATAATGAACAATGAACAGCAAGTTAAGAATACTTTATAGGGAAGAGTGGGTTGAAATGCCTGGGAAAATAAGTTGTGCCTGAAGTCATTAAAGAGGAATTCCCACTGGTAAAACTATATGCTGAAAATTTTTGGACCATGGGTTCCACACAGTGAAGTTGGAGATATCTTTACAAGTCATCAGTCAACATATATTGTGGACTGACAAACAACCATTTTTATATGTTGCCCAAAATACAACCTGACAGTCAGTGCAATCTTTAAACACACACAGCATCTACACTTGACTTGAAACTGCTGCAGTATTTTTAAGCATAGGAATGAATTTAACTCCTGTTGTAATTCTAAAACTGATAAAACTGAGCAGTCAAGTGACTTATACCTGTCAAGCTCAAGAGAAACACCTATCCAGTACTTGTTCTCAGTTCCTTTTTTCAGTAAATATATTCCACAACCCTACACAGACATTCGGTGGATCAGTCTCTCAAAAATGGTTCACTGAAATATTTGTAAGATACAAACTAAATTTTATCCCAACTAGAACTGTGAATATTGAAGGATAAAATTTTAAATGAAAAGAGTAATTTTTACCTCTACTTTCAAATGTTTTATTGAGCTATACTATGTGTCGTAAGAAAATATATCCAAGTGCTTTTTAATAGCTGAAAACTGAAATGTGGGGGTTTTTGCGGGTAGTCATGGGTACTAAGCACGTGCTTTCTGTGCAGTGCAGATTGTGCAGGTTGAAGTTTGTATTACAGCTATGGAACTCCTCTGGTTAATGAGCAGTGACCAGATTATGGTGAAAAGCAAGGACAAGTATTTTTCTTCTTCAATAGCAGATGCAGGCTTTCAATGATAGTGTGTATAATAATAGGTATTCTTGTAATTTGATCTACTTATATTTCATCTTTCTCTGAAAAAATGAAACATAGGCATACAGGGATTGCTGCTATATTAGAGCAAAGCGCTGAACTCTTAACCCTAGTATTTTGTCTCCAGCAGCCTTTTAAATCCTATGTGAAACTACCTTTAACTGAAGAAAAAGTCTTAATATTAAGGATGAACAGTTTTTGTCACAGGTATTGAAATTAACTGTATATTTATTTCACTTAGAAAAAAGAATATTATGTATTCTAGATAAATATTTCTCCTCTAGTAAAAAAAAAAAGTCAGGACTCAGTGTTATTCTGAAATTGAGTCATAATTTTAGTAGTAGTTATTTATTGGCTTGTTACAAATATACAGCAGTTCCTCTGAAGTAGTTCATCCTGCACTTGTTTTTTTACATAGACATGTGGATAAAAGTGAACCGAGCTTTCTCATAAAAACTTGTGAATAGCAAAATACTACTTGATCTTAGGCAGGGACCATTTCTTTCTTTTGCAAACATGAGTCTTTAGATAAAACAAAATTATTTTTTAAGGCCAGTGTAGTATAATACAGATAATAGAAAATAAATAAATTGTGTAATAGGTATATGTAACCCATGGTTTATTGGATTCAGTTTCATCATGACCAATGTGAATGGTGTGGTGAACACATATCCCTTTGAGAGTTTGCATCATTTCTGTTTTGGCTCATTGAGTGCCCTGTTAAATTAATCTAAGGGCTTGCTGTTGCTGAACAAGGTGGTCTCTTCATTCTGCCCATGTGCTCCTGCAGTTTCACCTAATCTGGCTCAAGAGCAGCACCAGTGTCATACTTACCTTTCTAAAACATCCCAAACTTTTTGCTAATGTCAGTCTCCAGACTGGAAACATGAAAGAGGCAGGAATGTGAAGGCAGGAGGAGGGATATGACCACTTTTGTCAACAGTTCACTGCTAAATCACTTGAGCTGTACTGCAAAACTATTATTTTTAAAACCCTGAGAAGCATGAAAGATTGACTCTACAGGTTGGCTTTCAGGAAGGTGAATTCCCTGAACACTGGAGCAGGCGTGTGCTTCCTCTGTGCCTTCCAAATGCTCCCTTGGCCATTTCAGGTCAGAAGTACCCAAAAGCTCGCTGTGTATACTCAAGTCATGCTGAAAATCTTGGGAGTTAGGCATGCCCGGGCTTCAGCAGTCTGCATTGCTCTTGAACTTTGTCATCTAACAAGCAGGTTGCAAACCATTCTTTTGGATCAAACCTAAAAGCCAGGAGCTTTAGCTATAAACATAAATCAAATACACTGAAGATTATTTTTGGGCAGCTGGACCAATTGTCCTGGAATAGCTTGCATCTGTGCTAATATTTTCCACAAAGCAGTGGATGAATGCAAACTAAATAGTAGTAATGGTTCTGTAATTTTTTAATACCTCGAGCTCAGGAATAGTTTGGGGTAGTGCTGTTTGGCACATGCTAAACTTATCTCATGAAATAGTACAACAGTTTATAGTACAGGTGCAGAGAGTCTGCAGGCGTGTCCTATTTTCACTAGATTAAAACCAACCTTGAGCTTTAATGACCTGTAGATTACTAAAGGAAATACTTTCCTGAGGAAGATGCTTTCAGCATCTTCATTGTGACCTCTTCATTTCTCAGCCATCTCTGATGAGGGTGGCTGACACTGGCCTCTGCATGCTCACCTCCTTGTAGGGGCTCCAGCCTTCCTGATGCCATCCACAATGTCACCACATTGATTCTGTAGTCTGTCACCACTCCCTATAGATCTAATGACGCCAGGACTACTTGTGCTCAAAGAAGAAGAATCAATAGAGCCTACACTACTGAGCATTTTTATTTCTTATGAAGGGGCCTTTCTAAGCATACCTGTGCTATTTGAAGAAGTGTGGTAGAAAGAATCGTGCAACACCCCTGCCTGAATTAGTTCTTGGTAATTGGTAACTTGATGTAGAATGCAGTGTAACTGTAGAAGCAATATGCTGCCTGTGAGACAAGGGTTGATCATCCAGAGCATGGCACTGTACTAGCACCAGTGTTTCTTCACCTTTCAGTGCTAAGTAATGTAAAGATGGCTTGGGAGTCTATGTATCAGTTATCTCTGCATAGTACAGATCTGCCCTCTCTCTCTGTTGTGTTGCACAAATGATGCATTGCTGAGGTTTTGATTGTGGCAAGAGCTCATTTAGGAATAATTAGGAGTAATCCTATCTCTTAGTTGCACAATAAGAAATGTATTGGTATTTCTCTAGGGGAAAATAATCGCTTAAAAATTTGAATTAATTTACCAGAGGTGTGAGAAGTCTGTGGACAGCAGTGCTTGCAGCTTTAACTGGTTTTGCAACTGTAACCTCAATTCCCTGGAGAAATGGCAACTAGTTAATATTAACTCTGATTTTCCTATAGTTTGACATAAAATCAAATATCAATATTCCTAGATTTGACATTTCTTTCTAATGCCAGTGATTGCTGTTCATTCTTTCTGGTTTTGTAATTCATTAATAATAACTTCTGTGGCTTGTAGACCATTGTGCTAAATGAGTGTGTGAAACTGTCTATTTCACTCACCCCTTATGGATAGGAAACCTGTTGATCTGATGGACTTCTGAACTTATAGAAGAGCCTGTATTGCAAAAGAGCCTTTTCATTAAATTACAGATGGCTGTGTTTCAGAAAGACCTCCATCTTGTTGCACAAAACAATGAAAATGGTGGAAGAACAAATAAAGATAGGGGAATGCTGAAATAATAAATAACTTTGACCTTTTTTTTCCCGTCTGTTGGCATCCAGTTACTTCCTTTGATCTTCCCTGCCTTAAACAAGCTAGTATCTGCCAAGAGAGTGCAACTGTTACTGAATCACTAAGGTCCTATTTGTTCCGCTCGACAGATGACAATGCATTTTTGTCTTTCTACAGAAGCATAGACTTTGAAAGCTTTCTCCAACAAGAAGCCTAGTTTTTTTCCCTATACTAGTTTTTGTTTTTGTTTGCTTATTGTTGTTTGTTTGGTTGGTTTTTTTGGTTTATTTTTGGTGTGGGTTTCATTTCCCATCGCTTTGTGGTGGTGCCCTGCTGATGATTGTGTCACCGTTTTCTGTGAGGTGCTGGTTAGACAACACTGAAGTTGTGTGATTTCACTTTTGTTCATGATTGTTCTGGCAAGAACTGAATGCTTCAACAGCTGTAGCATACACTGATGCTTCAGTTACATTATGGTTAGTTTGTGAGTGTCCTTTGTGATTGCTCTGTTTGTAGCTCCCTGATTTTTTTTTAACAAGTACTGTTAGTGCTAATTCATTAGTTCTGTATAGGTTTCTTGTATTTGCAAATGTAGCATTGCTTGACAGCTTGATCAAAGGACTTTAGAGTTTAGAAAACCTCAGTTTTATTAAACAGTGCAACTTTGAAACAGAAGAAGGAGATACGTTATCAGGTCTATTTGAATTTTGTGGAGAAATGGAGACACTTGTTCTTTAAGGGTGCTGCATTCAGTCACTGATATATTTACATCTGGGCTATTAAGTAAACATTCTTTGTTCTAAGTATACCTTGTACTTAGCACAACGAGAACCTGATTTCTGATGGTGATCTTAGGTACTCCTGAGTACAAATAACAATCACTATAGAACTGAATGTTTCGCATTGGTTTTTGGTTCGGATTCCATTGACCATGCTTGTAGGCTTGTTAAGTCAGTTTTAAAAATTCTTCTCTGGAGGAAGGCAGATATATCACAGCACCAGAATTATATAAAGCTTGCAAGTTATTCCCAAAGAATGAGATATAACCTCTGCTAATTTTGAACTTCTGTGATGGTTGGAGATGATGTGTGTGTGAGGATCAGACTTAGGCCCTGATCCAGGAAAGCACTTAAACTCATAACTTAGCTCGTCATGATCGGTTCCCCTGAAGTCAACAACTGATTCAAATTATCATGGAAGATATATAGCACAGCCTTACTTAGGTCTATATATTCAATACAATCCCTATCACTTTTTCAAAAGAAAAGAAAAGTAAACCTATGAGAATATGCCTTATAAGGATTTATTTCAAGATCTTCTGGTCCTGCATGTCTTCACTATGACTGTTATGGAGGAAGCAACTAATTAGCTCCAAAATGCATCTTTTAATGTAGACGGCACATTTCTGCTATGTAAATGAAATCATATCTTCTGAGGGAACCTCTTACTGAGACTTCTTTTGTAGAAGAGCTGAATTTTTATTATAATTAAAGAATATTTTCTTAATTGATGATACAAAATTTTGAGAAGTACACCAGAGCAGACAACACATCTCCAGGCTATAGAGACCTGTTGAGTTAAGTCACAGAAATTTTCCCTACAATATCTGCCTTACTTTTCTCTCTAGAATATTGAATTTGCCGTTTTGCTTGGGCTCTGCACAGAATAATTGCAGCCAGTACCTTTCCTGCTAGACATGATGATTTTTTAATGAACACTTGCTGTCTGACTGTGTTTTTCTAGTGTATGGTCCAGATGGATGACGAGTGGCAGCAATGAACCACGCAGATGTGGCTGTAGCTGTGGCTGGTCTGGTGGTGGCAATAACAAACCAGCCCTTGACATCAAGGAGAGAATACAGAAGCACGTATAGCAACACAAATAAGTTCGACAACTGATACCCATTATGGACTTTTCCTCTTGGACTTTAGATTTGTGAGAATAGGCCCAAAGGTAAACTGAGATGCCTTCCTTGTGTGGCACTGGCAACAGTCCAGTGGCTCGGCGGTAATCTCTAAGTAGATAGGGAGAACCTAAGGCATGCAAGAGGACTTGATATGCTGACTGCTGCAGGTTATTCACAGGTACATGTAGCCATGTTTGCAGTAGCAGAGATTGATTGACAGTGATTAGGGGAGTTACTAGAGCAAATCCATTTATCTGAAGATGCCCAGAAAATGAGGGACTTTTGCTACCAGTATCTGGTAGATAAAAATGGGATGCTGAAAGCAGAAAAACTTTTCCAAGTAATTTGGGTGAAGAGTTTTCTTGGCTTCAGGGTCACAATAAGTGTAACTACTTGAGGTGACAGGGTTAGCCTCATCACAAGGTCCTTTCAAGTGGAGGATCACTTTCTAGGGAGGAAATGTGAGTGTGTAAAAGTTAAAACCAAATTTTTTATATTTGACTACCACTACTGAAGAGAAACAAGTGAAAAAGGTAAGTAATGTCATAAGATTGGTTTTACACTTTCTTCTGTATTTTGGGTTAGGCTCTACTTTCTAAGTACTTGGGCACTCTGATTACTTTACTGTACATGTACGTGCATCCTGTGTATGTATGAAAAACACTGCGACAAGGAACTAAGTCCATGGAATGACACTTCAGAATGAGTCTTTTGATGGAGATAGCTATCTCCATCCAAAAAGGCAGCTGGTTTTGTTTCGTGGAAGCCACAAAAGATGGTTGATTATTTATCGCCACAGTCTTAGCATTCAAACATAGGTGTGCCATTGACTATTGAGAATAGGTGGGCCTCTTACTGAGGCAATGGGCAGCAAAGATATTTTGGATAAGGACTGGAGTAATTTACAGAAATGCTGAGAAGGTACAGTGAGGCCAGTGGAATTCTTTTCATCCTAATTAATGAAATGTATAAGACCTAGAAATCAGGCATCTTTGTAAAATGGAAAAATAGACCATCATTCATCAAGGTAATTAATATCTTCTGAGTATTTTGTTGCAGATCTGTGTATTAAATGCATAAAATCATACAATAACTTGGAAGGGATATCAAGATATAATCTGTTCCAAACCCCTGCTCAAAGAAGGCTTAAATCAGGCTACTCAGGGACTTGTCCAATTGAGTCTTGAACTTCAAGTTGAGTCTCATCCTCAAAGGAGTTCCAGCATCTCTGGACAGCCCATTTAAGTATTTAATCATTCCTAATGTAAAAAATCATTCTTAATATCAAATCAGAATTTCCTCTAGCCCATCTTGTGTCCCATTGCCCCTTGGACTGTCGCTGTGCACCTCCAAGAATTGTTTGTCTCTGTGTTTTCTGTATTCTCTGTTCAGATCCTTGTAGATAGCACTAAGGTATTACTGAGACTTTTCACTTGTAAGTTGAGAAGGCCCTGCTACCTGAGCCTGTCCTTCTATATCCCCGACCAGACTGGGGTCTCTGGAGCTTAGCGGGACTGCAAGGATGTCATGAGGTTACGTGGAAAGAAAATTGGAAGGGCCAAAGCCCGAGTAGAATTTCATTTGTCTGCTGCCATAAATGACAGTAAAAGATGTTTCTATAAATATGTCAGCCACATCCAGCTGGCAACTGGTCACAAATGCTGTTCCTCGGGGCTCAGTGGTGGTGCCAGTCCTGTTCAACATCTTTATTGATGGTCTGCACGAGTTGAGTGCCCCCTCAGTCAGTTTGCAAATGACACCGGGCTGGGTGGGAGTTTTGGTCTGCTTCAGGATGGGAAGGTTCAGCAGGGGGATTTGTACTAGCTTTTACTCCATAAAAGAATGGAGAGTTTTGTTTATGAGATTCACCACATAAATGGATTAAGTACGTGTCTCATTTCTCACTATGTTTGGGAGCTCCAGCATGGGAATATTTCATCATTTTGAAGATGCCTCACCCTTGAGCCAGTTGCAATACATACAAAAAGCAGTTTTCCTGCTAGACTAACGCTAGTGATCATGGTGATCAGTCACTCCATTCAATTTTTCTCTGATATAAAAAGAGCAAATGACTATAAATGTGGGATACTAAGCTACCATTTTGCATTTCGGAGCATGTTCTGGTTTTTACACAAACGTAGATCAATGAGAAATACTCTTTTAGGATGTTGTGTTTGTTATTAAGTAGGGAATGTTGCTTAATCTTAAATCAAAGTATCATTTCTTTTTTACCAGTGAACATCTTTGTTCACAAGTGGTTAATATTTTATGTAGGAAAACAGAGAAAAGTTCTTTTTTTTTTCTGTCTTTCTGCATCCATGAAAACACCTACTAACTCTTTGAAACATAAGTATTTGCTATTGTATCTTTTGAGTTTGTCCAGAATACTCAGGTATTTTGGCCCATTTTACTTATGCAGTAAGTAATTTATTCTGTATGTCAGGAGGAATTATTTAGTTTTATCCTCTCCCATCTCATAGGTACAAAAAACTGAAAAAAATATGCAAGCTAGTTATGTTACAGGATGTCTTCTACTCCTTTAGAAAAGGGTATGTTTTAGCATGTTTTTTTCTAATGCTGAATTGAAAAGGGATGTTGGTATCCCATTTTGGTTTCAAGAAATTCAGTCTGTACATCTGGAGACTGAAATTCAGTCTTATAACTGACACAATAATCTGCACTTAATCCCAGACTATTACTCTGGCCCAGAAGAGTAATGAAAGGGGAAAACGTTCTGTATCTATACTTGTTTAGACTCTTAGAATGTCATTCATTCTTCGTGGAAGTTTTGTGCCCAGTCGAATCAGGATGAAGATCTGAAAGAGGGGAGAGCAGGCTCAGCCAGGAAAGAGCTTTTAGAAATCTTAACTCTTAAAAACGTGTAATTTTTTCAAGGGTAGAAAAACTGGCCAAATGTGGATGGAGTTTCAGAGGAACAGCAAAAGGCAGTTCTGTGACACACAGTTTCAGCGCCCTGCCAGATTCAGAGTTCCTGCTCCAAACTCCTTATGTGCTGCAGCAAAAGGGTTTCTTGTTTCAAAAAAGGGCTTCTAGAAATCTCTAAGGATGGAAAAGCAAATAATTTCCTTCCAGTTGGCTCAGATACTTCCAAATTATTATCACTGAGCTCATCACTGACATGCAAAATTTCCAGCTGAATGGTTAAAATCTGATAGTGTCATAAATAGATGTAAACAAAGCCTTTAACATTTAAAGTGTCAGAATACTTTACCAAAAAGATATGCTGATGTCCTAGCCTAATTTTTCTTGTGTTTACAAAGATAATTTCAAAGTATGTGATAGGTCTTTCATACAAATTACAGGTAAAATTGACGGCATATTTAAATGTTGTAAATGAATAAACATATATGTGGAATAATTGTATTCCACAGTGCCCCGTTTGGAATTAGAACTATTTTGACCAAAATTTTTTCAAAGTCTCTACTTAATTTGGCATGTGAAAGCAGAAGCTCCCCTTTTAACAGGAAAACCAGCCTAAACCAAAAATTTATGTTTAGAAATCTTAGGTCTAGCCTTTTGGTGTCATAGCTAGTTCTAGAGAGTTATTTGGGAGTAGGATAAAAAAGGGGCATACATCTTTGTTTCAACTTATAAAATTTTAAATGTTCAAAACTTCCAATAGCAGCATGAAGCACTTATCTCTATCTTGGAGCCTAAGGAATTTTAAAGCATGCCTTATTTGCCTAGTGGTATCAAGAGCTTTAATTTTTTTGTATTTTTTTTTTTTTTTCCCCCAGAGAAGATTTACAAAGCAGTGGGGTAGATGGTGCTGTTCTCCAGCTGTCTATCTTGAGGAGTTTCCTCACTGGACTAAACACAACATAATTTCTCTGTAATGTTACTGTGGAATCTTGGAAAAACATAATGTTCCTCCTGTTATGTGCAATAGATTCTTCTTTAATTGCAGCAGCTAAAAAAAACTTCTATCTTTATAGCTGTGGAACCAAAGCGTCAAAGTTTATGGTCTTTCACTGTCAGCAGGTTTACGGAAAATTTATAGTTTGTGTTCTAAGTTCTGAGTTTACCATTTTTTGTTGCAGTACTTACTAAAACTAGTGCTGAAAAATGCCTGTTATAGAATGGAGTTTTGCTGTCTTTAAATTTTCCTATAATTTTAATAGCCTTTATGTATATTTATATATTTATATATTTAATTTACACATATACTTTTATATATGCATGTATGTACTTTGAGTATATACTTTTGTATACTATACTTTGTATAGTATTTTTTTGTTTATCCCCTTTTCCCTCAAACTTATGTTTTATCTTGTCCAAAATGCAAAATATGTTCAGGCTGTTTTTTTTTCTTTTTTCTTTTTTTTTTTTACCCTATAAACTGAACTTATTTTGTTACCATTCTCTAAGTGGCTTTCAGGACTTGTAGTCAATAGAAGATTATCGATGTTAATGGCACTGAAAATTCCCAAACTCCCTTCCAGTTATGTAGATAAGTTTAAATAATATTCTGTGTTTTTTTTAATAATCTGTTTTATTTTTTCTGTTTCTGAGATCACTTTACTGGTTTCACAATATTGGCCATCAGAGGAAGAAGGCTACTTGTGGGTTTTATTAAGCTGTGTTCTAGTTTTGAGGTGTTAGACTCATGGTCCAGTTAAGCCAAACTACAGTATGCATAGTCTGCTAACTTAACCTGATCACGGTAGTCATTTGTTAAGAAATAAAAAAAAGTAAAATTAGATGCAAACTGTTCATCACTTAATCAAAATAATCAGAATTTGCCTTTAGAAACATACCAAGATATTTTTCAGCTGTAAAAGATGCTAGTGTAACCACAGAGAAGCAGAAATGTGATTTAGTTTTAATGTTGCTACTTTTGGTATTTCATTAATGTAATTTAGAGTAAATTCCCCACTCTGGAAAATATGAGTTGAGCACTGGGACTCTGGCCTATCTAGAAATGGAAAACAGAAAGATTGACACTTTAAAAAGGGGAACACAGGATTTAATCAGTCACTTTCATTTATCTAATCTATTAATTTCTCATTTCCATGAGAAGTGTAGTGCCTGAGTCCTCACTGTTTCATCCCAACTAACTCTCACTAAAAATCCCTGTGTATGAAGATGCAATTTCTGCCTTGACCTTCCTTGCTTACGTGTCTGTAGTGCTCCTCAGTCACAGTGGACCAGTCCCTCCTAGTTCTTCAGTATTCATTAAATGCTGTTTCCTTTCCTTCCTGTGTGGAAGTGTGGATGGATCATAAATGTGGATGGATCAAAGCCAGATTTTATTTGTATATTCCCAAACTTCAGAAATATAGCAAACCCCCCAATCTATACCTGATACCAAGCTAGCAAATCTTCGGATTTTGTAGAACCAGTTTTTCTCTATTTTTATGTATCTACGATAGACAACTTTCTCCTGTAGAATGTGCTCAGCAACGCCAAAACAATATTAGACCTTCATTAAGGTGAGAGAAATGCAGAGGGCAGCTTGACTGCAACTGAATACACAATAGTTGAGAAATTACTAGATCTTAGAAGGTACATTGTCCATTTTTGAACACATCTGTCTAGCACTGGAAATGAAGGTGCTGCAGCCAATTCATGTTTTTATTTACTCTCTCTTGTTACTACATGTGATTTAAAACAAAAAACCCAGAGTGAATGAGTCAAGCCCTTCTGTATGAGATCTGCATAGTTTTAAAGGCATACATGATGTGGGATTTAGAAAAACCAAATCTTTGCATAGACTTTTTGCTAAACAGCACCAAATATGATTGTTATATCCTGTGCCCAGTCCTAGATTGTAATATTTCCATGTTCTAGACCATGTAAAATCTGACATGTAATAGATCAGGTTAAACTGAGTGGCGAAGTCCTGACCTTTAAGCGCAAATACCAGATTTTAGAAACCTAGATCTCATTTTTCTGAGAGGTGAGCCCACAGACGGATGCACCTAATGCCATCTCTAAAGCAGGGTGAAGTAGCAGTGTTTGTTAGATCAGAGCAAGCAGCACAATCTTTACCATGTAGGACCAGAAAGAAAACAACTGTCTGGTAACTTGTTGCATTTCATAGTTTCTTTATATCTAAAAATCCCATATATAGTAAGCAGAATCAGAACCTGATTTGTTTGTTTTCTTTCAGTATACAAAAATCAAAAATTCAACTTCTTCATGGGATTTGGCTTGACATGCCCCCTGCCTCACCCTTGCCCTTTCTTGCCCTTTTGCTTTTCTTCCACAGGAAAGTAAGTCAGACATTACAGGATGCTTTCGCAGAGGTTCTCAGCCAGTCCCCAAGATTTTGCTTGTGGCACTCACACTTTTTTCTCTCGAGATGTGTACCAGGCTGTGTGCTGCATGGATACTGCAGCTGTCTATTGCTGAGCCCTTTCAGTGGGAGGACCGTGGCTTGTGGAGAGCTGCTCATAGGGTTCCTAGTTTAAATGGTACGGAAGTGATTGTGGTTCAGGTTAACCCTATAGTGTGTTTAATGCTGTTTGCATCTGATGGAAATTTTAGATATTTGACACCCTTGAAACACACCACCTCCCAGAAATAATTAATGAGGTTTTTAAAAATTGCATGTAAGGAGCACAGGGCACACTCAGAAGTCAACTCTTTGCTCACTCACTTCTGTTTTCCATTTTGTTTCATGTCAATGTAGTAGTTTTAACATACCATACATGTTAGATAGCGCTTCAGATAAAAATTTGAAGTCCATTTCGTAGCACACTAGAGAAGTGGATACTTTTTATGGCAGGCAGATTCACATTAATCCTCAGATTTTGCTGCTTAATAGGAGAGAATGCTTTTTCTATGTATTTGAAAGCACAAAATGATTTGTGTAAGAGTGACTGGCTTGAACTCGTACCTGCCATTCATTTCAGCCCGTGCCGTCCTGCAGCCTGGCTGCTCAGACCTGTGCTTGCTTGCTGTTTTGTGAATCTCTGCAGATACACGGTCGCCCAGTCTAAGAGAACATGCACACACACTCTCTTTTTTTTTCTCTCACACTCTCTGGCATACTTTCAGAATAACTCTTCGAAGACTTTCTGAACTGCTGGGTATGGTTGTCTGATTATTATTTTTTTAACTGGGAACATGTTTAGTCCAGTGTTATTTAAACAAGCTTATCTCTTTGATCAAAGTCTACAATCTGAAATTTGAACAGGGTAGGGAGGGTGGCTGGGTGGGTGAGGAAATATATCAAGTACATAGTTATGTGTGTGCTGATGTCTCAGCTCTGTGCCTGCGAAGGTACAAACGTATATTGCTTCAGAATATTCTTGCAAATATAAAAAACTTGGGCTATTTTAGTAGAAGTTCTGAAAGCACAGTTTTATTTCTAAAATAAAACTGGTTTTAGTAAACTTTTCTTGACACTTCCAGTGACCTGCGTATTCAGTTTTTCAGTTTCTTGGGTTTTTTGAAGGTTGAGCCAAATAACTGTGGAGTTGTTTAAGTATAGCATAGGCTTTGCTAGTATTCAAAGCACATGAACTGGAGCCCATATATTAATGCATTTAGGGTTGACATTAGCCTATTTCATTGACTGAACCACAGACCACAGCAACGAAAGCTGGAGAGCTTGAAACGGTTTCTGGAGGTTTTCATTTAGCTCATTCAGGAGAACTGGTTTGTGCAAAGTTAAAATTATATGGAATGAGATTGCAAGAAGAAGCATGCATGCCACACCTTTTCATTATGTTCTCTCATTTCTTTTTTTTTTCTTTCTAAATATAACTTTAAGAGGCATTTCAGTTTTTTTTTTTAAAGCCGATCCCATTTGATTATTTGAGATTACTTGATTTTCTAGTCTGATTTCAAAATTCAAGTTTGCTAAGCTTTTGTTCACAAGACTAGGAGAAAGAATTTCCTATGTTCAATTTATGTATCATGCAATCAAATAACCATCTCTTAACTGTGGCAAAATCTGAATTATATTTATTTCATCATTTTACAGCATGAAAGGAGGCAGGCATAATTTTCTAGGCTAGTCTAAAGCTTTTCCTTGCTTTTTGATGTTATTATTGTACTCTAATAACTGCAAGTTGCTGTTGCTGATGAAAGTATGTTATAAATCTTCTCTTGTGCATAAGTATCATGCACCCATTAATTTTGTTAGCTGGCTTTATTGACTGAGGCTTGCTCCACACACAGAGAGACACACAGAGAGACACACAGACACACAGACGCACGCTTGCACACACACACACATTCTGCTTTGCCCTATCTCAGTCACAGCATAGTCCTACCCAGGGTCAGTACAATGTACACATTACATATTTCTAGCAAACATGAAAATGAATCAAACAGGAGCAGAGATAAGCACAGATAGATTGGAGCCTGCTGAGGAAGTAAAAGGCAATAATCTGACTGACCACTGGACTAGTCTTCCTGGTTGGATTTAAGTGTTCTTTCCCGTTAGTTACTGCAAAGCACTGTACCCTGAAGTGAAAAATTAAACGATTAGTAAGAATGAAGTAACATTTAGATGGACAATTCTTTGGTATAACTCCAAAACTAATTGTTTCTGAAGTGATGTTTAAACCAACGCCGGCACAAGGCAAGGATTCCTGGCTTGCAGCCAGCACCTTGTAAAGCATATTAGCGCAGATGAGGAGTTCCTAAAAGTTAGAGAGGGAGAGGGAGGGAAGAAGAGAGAGAGAATGTGCATTTTCAGTGCTCACTCTGCGTTTGTTTGTATCCTCCTCCTTGCCGAGATTAGAGGAATACCTGTGTAGTGCTGATTTATTATGATTTCTGCTGAGCCTCAGAATAGGTTCTGGTATTTTTTTTAGGTGGACTGCCAGCTGCCGATCTCGCTGTTGACAGTAAAAGCAGATATGTTCCTTGCTCACTGCCATTAGTACTGACCATGACCCTTCACACCAAAACCTCTGGAGTTACCCTGCTGCACCAGATTCAAGGCACTGAACTGGAGACACTGAGCAGACCTCAGCTGAAGATTCCCCTGGAAAGATCGCTCAGCGACATGTACGTGGAGACCAACAAGACAGGAGTTTTTAACTACCCAGAAGGAGCCACCTATGATTTTGGTACTACGGCTCCAGTGTACAGCTCTACTACGCTCAGTTATGCCCCTACTTCTGAATCTTTTGGGTCCAGCAGTCTGGCAGGATTTCACTCTCTGAACAGTGTCCCACCAAGCCCGGTGGTGTTCTTGCAAACGGCACCCCAGCTCTCGCCCTTCATCCATCATCACAGCCAACAGGTACCCTATTACCTTGAAAATGATCAGGGCAGCTTTGGGATGAGGGAAGCTGCTCCTCCAGCCTTCTACAGGTAAATGATACAGAAATTTTTCTTTCTTATTTAAGCAGATGATCGGGGAAAATTAGAGCGTGCAAATCTGTTATGCCCTAGTATTTGCTTTTTGTGTAAAGGAGCATGTGATTTAATTGAATCATCGACGATATCTAGACTGTAAGAAATAGCGTAGAATAAAACAAAACTGTAATTCACAGCCCACTGTGACAGTAAGCTGTAAATTTTGACAGTGGTACCTACATGAAAAATGAATCAGATAGTGAGTATAAATGTTTCCTGGGAAAACACGAAATTGTAATTGATTAAAGAATGGCAAATGACCTCAGTGTTGTAATGTATCATAATACTGTTTGAAGTGTACTGAAAAGACTTCCACCATCACACATTTGTCGGTGTGAGTGGTTGTTTGTTCAGCTCTTAGCTGGTAGTAAGATTATTTTTCTCCTCTGTCTTCCTCTGCAGTGTGAGAAGTGCTTATATAGGAAGTTATTCAGAAGCACTATATCCTTCCTAATCAAAGGGTTAGAGTTGACTCAGTGACAGTATTTCAGTCAGTAGCCACCTTCCTGAGCTATCCAAAGAGTTGTGTACATATTAACAGGCATTTTTCATTGGAGGGTGATATATATTAATTGTAAATCTGGCATGCTCTTTTTCTAAAGATAGGATCGTTCAGTGAGGTTTTTGTATTTTTGTTCCTCAGTAGGAGGTTGTTTTTTGGTTTCTTTATTTGGTCTGGAATAGAAAGATAAATATATCACTGAAAGGGCGAAATAAATTTCCTTGGTTTAAATATTTATTGTCAACTGTGAAAAAAAATTGCATCTTCTCTTGAAATTGATAGAATTATGGCTTCTAAAAAGATAAATCATACATACGTATACTCACGCTGTTAACGTTTTGTGCAGTGTTTGTAGAATAGTTTTGCATCAGTTTACTATACTGGGTTTCAGTGAATCAAAGTGAACAGTTAAGTGTAATTTCTTTTCCTAAACTCTGTTTTTCACTATAGATTTGAGAGCTACACGTGAATTTGTTAGAAGTGTAACAACTTGGAAAAAAATAAAAGCAAGTAATTTTTTCCATGTTGAGGGCCAGACTCTGCTAGAGGTATTTGCACAATATAACATTGCTGTGAACAGCAACATATGTTCTTAAGTCTAACTCAGCCATACTAAGAATCTGGTAGTAAAATCTGGTCCCAGAAAACAAAATGATCACACATTTTTGCAAATGATTAGTCAGTTTAGGGGAGCAGATAAAGACTAGAGAGATGATAGGTAATGGTTATATTAAACTGTCTAATACAGTGATCTGTAAATTGAAATGTTTCAAAGAAAATTTATTTTAGTGCAACCAAATACAGTATCTCCTAGAAGAATGAGTACATGCCAGAGCATAGGGATTTTGAATGATTACCAATGACTTGAGAATTAAACTGCACTTTGTGCTAGATTAAAAAGCTTTTTTTTACATGAATGTTCAGTGCAAACCTAAGATGAAATGTGTGCAAGCGACCTTATGTATGTAAACACTGGAGTGGTGAGTTCATGAAGTTGAAATGCACAGGCAGAAGATATTCTATAGTCAGGTATTGTACTGCAGAAGGATTCAAACCTAAGGATCACCTGGACATAGGAGTTGCTATGGAGATAGTGGTCTTTTAATTTTTAAGCAGTGAATTGAGGTGAGACCCTTCACAATAAAATTAAGGTACTCTTTTAGTTTAACTACTGGAGCAAACGTGTGAGACCAGTTCCGTATTCCCCATTTCCTGACATTTCTGATCAAGGTTGTGTGTCACCCTTGGAGATGTGTATTAGCCATATGCAATTGCTGAGGCTTAATGCAGCAGTAATTAGGCGAATTTATGATCTTGGATATGCCAGAAGGTTTCTCTGCATACAGTGTTATCCAAATGATTTAATGGCCCCTTCCAGCCATAACTCTGTGAAATGCATCTTATGTGGTAATAAGAAATGTGTTTCAGAGTGCTTGCTATGATTTTCTTTTGTTAACAGGCATGGTACTGTTGGAATTAAATTGATAAAAAACTTTGCTTTTTTGCTTTTCATTTTCGTGAGGTTGTATTTACAAAGTTATCACCCTCATAATGTTAAATGTTAAGCCTTTCTGCTTGTGTTTTGGCATGAGCCCAACCAGTAGTCTGTCAAAAATAATTTGAATAGGTGTTCCACTACCCAGGAAACATTTAAATGTCTAGCCACCGGATTTAAGAACAAGTTCTTTTAAAAACTTCCAATTTGCTTTATTTATTTGGCTAGTCTTACTGGTTTCACTTGGGTTATGGGAGAGAAGAGAGCATAGGGCAGTGTAATATGGCAACGAATAAATTGATGCTGGAGATTGAAAGATGTCTAACTACCAAACTAGTGAGTTTCTGGAATGACCTACCAGCAGGAGTGGTAAAGGCAAAAAACCAGAAACCCTAAAAAAGGTTATAATGAATAATGATTAGTTTGTGATATGTCTGCCTGCTTCTGTAAAAAGTTATGTAACCTAAGGCCCAGTAAGACTCCTCTGCAATTCTCATTTACCTTTCTGTGTAACTGAATTGTGCTATTTGGCTTTTAGGGCAGAAATATTAGCGTTGTAATACCCTGTTCTACTCTGAATTTGACATGCAAGTGCTGCATTCAGTGATACAAGTATCTAGGACAATAAACAAACATTATAGATTGGAGCCGAAATTATATCCCATTTGATACTTGGATAAAATGTTAAAAATCTTCAGTCACAAAATTAAAAAATTACTGTATGGGGTAAGGAAAACTTTTAATGTCTTTTGATTTTGTTAATAAGTGTTCAAAATCATATTGCCTATCGACAGATGCGGATTAATATGGATATAACTATGTGTGTACTAATTCTGAAGTTATATGTTGTCTTCCAAATAGTGACTCCTTTTCCAAAAGACTTAATCTCTTGTGAGATAATGGCAGGCTTCTATATCTAGATGAAGAACATAAAGATATATGGAAAGAATAATTTTGTAAAGAATGCAATAAATACATCAATCTCCCTTCTGGAATCTCTAAATCATGAGGCATCAGAATTTGAGAATCAGAAATAAAGGGGGCTCAGTTAACTCAAATTGTACTGTCTATGCCTAGATCCCTTTAATGTATGACCTTGTGGCTGTTTTTATAGGTGGTCAAACTAAAATATCTTTTCCTTATCTGACAAGGTCCAATCTCACTATTTTTTTTTATTTTATTGATAGTTTTTTAGTACTGTTTTTTTTTATTATTAAATGCTGGCTAGTGGTTGATAATTATTACAGGAAATCTTGTACTTATTACTATTAGAGTAAATTAACAGAAATATTTCTTTTGTTCTTAACTATTGAATTTGAGTTCTGGTAATTTCCTCTTGCTTTTTGGCAAGTTTTGATCCACTCAAAGAAAAATCAAGACTTTCAGTAGCTCATTTACCTCAGTAAATTCCTAAAAGCAAAAGCAGAACAAACTTTTTGCTCTGCCAGTGTGTGACATTCCTGTGTCATCCCAGTGAGTTGGCACTCCTCAGATCTGAAGTAAAATCATGCATATATTTAAGGCTCTTTGTAGCCTGTCTTTGGTGCTGGTTCCAAATGCGGCCAAAAAAAAAAA